>JGVQ01000399.1:0-172742 GCA_001007845.1 Nigrograna mackinnonii
GGGGGGGGGGGGGGGGGGGGGGGCAAAACACACCGCAAACCATCCAAAAGCTGATAAAAAAAAGTTTCCAGAACCTTTATATATTTCTCCTTTTGTAGGGGGGTAGAGAAATAAGAAATGAGAAGAGTATTGTCGACATAAAAAGAAGGAGAGGAAAGTACGAAGGCGAGAGAAGATTATGCACATTCCTTTCACAGAATAGAATAGAAGAGAAGAGAAGAGAATGACAAGGATTCAAAATACAAACATAAAGAGCCCAGAGAAAATGGAATCGATTCCAAGTCCCAGAACCTTCCGCGCCAGTTGACTTTTATTGATATCTTTTCCGTCTTAGAATTCATAAATCAAGAGAAAAAAGAATATTTGAGGTAATGAAACCGTAGTGATTTGATGAAGAGTAGTAAAGTAAATTCATTGCATTGGGCCGAAAATGTTTGGCTCGGGTATCTCGATTGGTGGAGGAGGAAAGCTCCAGTCGCTTATCTTCTTCTGTAAACATCACCACGCTCAGGTCTTTCCCACTTCTCTATCGTACATTTCAGAGCCTGTGTTGGGCTTCCTAGGCGCTCCCAGGTGGTCCTCCCATATTCAGGAGGATATCTAACATATCCATACCTCCGACTTCAGGGCCCATGGCCGTCTGCGAGGTATCCATGCCCCATTGGTTCAGTAATGGATCGAGGGGAAGGGCAAGCCAGTCTTGGTCCGCACCAAATGCGCCCCGTTCGTAATTGCCAACGTTGTATTGCTGACCCTGACCGTGATCCATGTAATTGTATCCGTTAGATGAGAAGCCAGGAGGTGGCATGATGGAGATACTGTTCGTGTTGGGGTCGTATGATTCTGAAGATATTCCCCAAAGTGATGGGTTTGGTGTGGTACGACCAGATGCACTTACTGCTGTCAACCCAGGGCTATTTGGCACAGAAGTACCGGTGCCCTGGTAGACTGAGTTATGGTTCGCGTATTGTGGTCCGAGATGGCCTTGTTGATGAAGGGGTTGAGGTGGAGGCATCATAGGCGTTTGAGCACCAGCTCGAGTGGGCGAGCGACTGCCAGCACGGGAAATATTTGTGGACCCATTTGCAGCTAAACGGACAAACCGGGAGCGGATGCGGTGGGTGAGAGTCTCAACCAAGTCAGCGAATCTGTTTCCGACGTGAACATCGTCGACGATGGAGGTTCTCAAAGCTGCAACAGCTCGATCGAGCAGATTAAGAGAATAGGCCACATCGTCTTCCGTGGCACCGAGTGCAAAGGTCTTGAGCAGAATAATCGCCACTGACACGATGCGGAAGAAGGTTCGGACTGGCGCATGGCGGAGGTAATCACCAGGGTACAAACCGTCGACAACAATTTTGAGGACATTACGACTGGCATCAATCACCTCTTTGATGTAATACCTATCGTTACCATACCACTTGACCAGGGTGCTAAATGGTATTGCACCGCCGTCTCGTGAGGTCGTAGAGCTTGTACCGTTGGGTTGAGCATGCTGCTGAAGAGGCGTATTATGGGTGCATCTTTCGACAACTGCTTGCAACGCTAGAGAATTGAGGTACACGCGTGTATATTCGTACTCAATGGTTAACACATGTCGGAGTTGATCCGGGACTGTCACCCGTTAGATGTGATTACCTCACGAGGCGCGAGAAAACTTACTCTCACTTGCTTGGTCAAAACAGCGCTTCCAGTTCGTCAGGGGATTCTGGAAGAATTTGAGAAGCTCTTCATAAGTTCCTGAGCTGAGTAATTCCCGGGTCTGGCGGCGATTCGGGAACAATTTCAAATTTCCCATCTCCATGACTTTCGCAATCCAACTCCAAAAGTCGAGTACATAATCTTGCACTGCATGACGACGCTGCGTATCGACAGATTCATAGGGTAGGCGCTGACCGTCGGATCGCATGCCAAAATTTGGAGGTGGAGGTCTGATTCGGGATGAACGCTCGTGGAACATCTCGTTTGGACTTTTGTCTGGCTGGACATTATCCTCTTGTCGGACTTTAGGAAGCATGGTCGAAAGCCCTAATCTACCACTTGTTTGGGTGACATAGATGACTAGCAGGTCCTTAAGGTGATTCTTCCGACGATAATAGGCCTTGACAGTTGCATGGGACAAGTGTTGATTGGCTTCTTCGAATTCGGCTTCACTTGTGTCGTCGAATACACCAATCTCAAACGCGAGTGCCATGGCATTTCCGAGCAACATCCAACACATTCTGTCACTTCGCCAGCAAGGTTCGAGCCAGCTGTCTATCCTCTGACCCCCCATAGCCTGGCGGAAACCTTCATGAACATTATTCCCGTTTCCAGAGTCAGGACCATCGTCTGGAAGCACCAGTTCATCGTCGTCATCTCCAGGAGGAAAATGCAAAGCCCGCGGGTGCCATTCAGTGAGCAGCATAAGACTCTCTACAGTACCTAGTGTCCGTAGACCTTTACGCGAAAGAGGGTTGATGTCGGATCCGGGCTGCTGCCCTGCTCCACAAAAACCTCCACCAAACTGTTCCTGTCCGAAAATCATGCGATCAATCATACCTTGGAGGTACTTCCAGAATTTTTCGTGAATCAAATAGGATCGTGATGCAGCACCCACGCTACTCGGTCGCGCAAATCTCGATGAAATAGTCAAGATTGTGAATACGAGCATCGGTTCCTCCTTGAGAAGTTTTCCGTGTGAGGCATGATCACGATAGTCGGCGACAACAATGGGTGTCAATGGCGAGAGAAACGCGTAGAAGTAGTCGATATATGCAATCGCTTCTTGCGCAGTGAGCCAGCCTGCTCGCACGAAACGGAACTTCGACCACGCCCGAACGGCCTCGTCAAAAGCAGCGCCATTTGGAGGATTTGGAAGGGTGGGATATGACTGCGAGATTGCCGGATCTACCGTCGGGTCTACAGTCGGCCGCGGCTGTGGCATCCCGCTTGTTCCATTTGTCTGCGGGCTCGCAAAGGCCGTTTGCGAGCCTGGTGTGCTACCTGGTGCGAGATTGGGTCGATGATGACTCGAGGAGCTGCCGGTCCTGTGGTGATCGATGTCGCCGTTACGACCTGCGGCCTCGAATAACAGATTTAACGCATCATGTCCGCTATAAACTTCCTTCGTCTGAAGTATCGCCGCCGTGACATTGTTGACTTTCTGATCCTCCTCTTCATTGCGCGGGCTAAGATTGGCAGTCGCCGGTCGCCGAAGAGGTTCGAGTCGTCCGACAGAGCCACCAGGGGTAAGAGGTTGGGATACGAAAGTTTCGGGTGGAGGAGGACGATTGACCTGTATCTCGTTGGGCCTCGAGCGCTTTCTGCCATTGCGAATCTCGTATTCGTCTGGATTCTCGTCAATCTCCTCTTCGCCATCCTGCGGCTTCCTCTTCCTTCGAGTGGCAGAGAAGAAGCATTCCTTGCTCTCGCGACGGCAGCGGACGCACGGTGGATCGTGGGGATTGTCGACAGGTCCCAGGTCGCATCGAACCTTGCGGCGGCGGCATGGAATGCAGGCCTGGTAGGTGCGGGTGTGCTGCTGCTGCTGTTGCTGCGACTGTCGCGATGCCGGGGGAGAAGCGTTGGAAGCGTTGGAGACTGATGCGGACATGGTGGACATGGTGGTCGGTGGGTTGTTCGTTGTTCGGCTTGTGACGGTTCAGCGGTGGGCGGATCGTGGGATGATCGGGTCAAAAAAGGTCGAGGTCGGTATAACAAATGTCTCGGCTGCAATATGGGGTATCGACTCGACGTGGGACCTGCAGCAGGAACACGTCCCGGGTCCGTGGGCGACGCCTAGGCGATTTTCGTTTTGTCGGGTCGTGAATGTCGAGTTTTTTTTTTTGGCGCTCTCTCCTAGTGTCGTGTTCTACTTGAGGGGTTATTGTGAGAAAGACGTTGAGGATGGAGTTGCTGCAGGGAAAGAGGACGGGCAACAACAACGGAAGTGGGCCGCAATCACGAGGTCGGCGCTGCGTCTGCGGCGGGCGGCGGGCGGCGGGCGGGGAAGGCGGTTTTTTGGCTACTTGTTATCAAGGCCAACCTTACAATCCAGCTCAGACGCAGACGTGATGCAAAGAGGCTGCCTATCGTGTGCTCGAGTCCTTCACCGACTCCTCCAAGGCCTTCCTCACCATTCGCTGGGACTTGAGCCTGCTCCAGCTTGTACCTGCTGTCGCCTCCATGTGACCGTCGGCGAAGAGGCGCAGTGAAGGTCCGAGCAAGCTCTCATCCAATCACCATCCAGCATGGACAGGTCCACGATGGCAAAGGTGACGCGCCCCACGGACGAACTCTGGTTTTCCCGGCGAGCAAGCTTAGAAGAGACTGAGATTTGAGTCATTGGCCTGTTACATCACAAGAACACTGAGAGTGAAACATCCCAGAAAAAGAAAACCGGGGTAGCTGGACGGAATGCCCGAGTACCGCTATCCATTCAACCCCACTTGAAGCTATCATTCCCCCAGATTTATGTCAGCCCGCTTCGGGCTAGCCTGGATTTATGCAAGGCATAAACTGCCCACTACCATCATTGGGAGAACACACACACATATATATGTATAGCATAAGTATTATACGTGGAGTATTGCTGAAACAAGATCTAAACCTTTGTGATTTGATTGATTGTTGTGAACGTAGTGAGCGGAGGAAACACGGTGAATTTACACAAGGCTAGTATTGAAATATGTAACAAATCATTGGCAGCAATAACGAAGCAAGCCAGGCAATTAGAGCTTATTTCTCTCGCACATTGCATGGCCGGAATCGCTTGTTGTTAGAAACCCTGTAGAAATGTCCCTCCACCAGTCTCATCAATTATTTCCAGCCCTTCCATCTCCCATGAGTTCGGGTCCCTTTAATTGCTCTGTCGATAACGAGGACCCCTCATTCTTATCATCATCGACGTATCTTTCAAACACCTCACCACCATTCTCTCCCAGCAAGCTATCATCCATAGCCAATTCTCTAATACGGTTGGCCTTCCGGATCTTATAACTCTGAACTGAGAGCACAATCGCCCGAACCAGCAAGAAAGACGTCATCATAATCGCAAAAGAGATCAACATCCAGGGTCCAGCCTCTTTAAGATTCCTTCCCAAGATACACAACTTCTTATAGACAGCATGGCGAAGCGAACCAACACGACCATACTCATCGAACCTCGACCTCCAAATAAACCTATACCAAGGCGCAACACCTTCCTCATACAATCCCTGATCCGGACACCTCCAACTCCAGAGCGTACATCGCTTCGACTCTTTAGGGACCTTCCTTGACGTAGCTTCCGGGAATCTCGAACCAATTTCAAGAATCTCATAATTCCTCTTCGGATCCTTGGAGGACGTATAACTCGTCTCTTTCATCCTAACTTCCACGACGCGCTGCAGGAAGGGATCGAGTTTGAAGTCGTTTTGTTCGGGGACCCCGATGCCTAGGATTTGGAATTGGAGGATGGGCTCGTGGGCGTACCAGGTAGTGCTCTCCGGGTCGGAGGTGATTAGGCGGTCGTAGTCGAGAGATACTTCACGCCATTGTAGCTTTGAGGCGTCCCATTGGCCTGGTTGGAGGTAGCCGGCTTCAGCTAGGTTATTCATTTCGGCGTCTGGCATGGTGACGGGTACTTGGTATGCATTGATGCGTGGTGGAATGTTTGAGTTTGCAAAGGGGAAGACTTGTTGATGGTTGAGGAACAGGGTCTTGTTGTCATGGCCTAATGTGATGTTGAGAAGCACGGCGCTCCATTTGTTGGTATCGATGTATTGAATTCCTTCGACTCTATTGTCCTTCTCCCACAATGGATATTCTTGCGTCCAGACTTTGACAATGGCGCTGCGGCCGTGTTCAATCCACACGTGGGAATTGGCCTTCCCCAAGGATCTACTGTCATGAGAGAGCGCCGAGACTGAGCTAAGAAGGCTCAGCAAACAAAATGAAGCCGAAAACATGATGAAAGCGAATGACTGTAAGGGACGACGGAAAGATGAGACGAAATGCAAAGGGCGTTGTGATGAACGTCGTGACGTGCCGCTAAAGGGGGCCGTAGCTTCATCCAATTTTAGATTTTTAGCCTTATCGATAGTTACGCACGAAATGGGTACGGTCTGGAACATCCCTGATGAACGTGAACAAATAATTCACCGAGGTAAAATCCTATGTCAACATCGAGAGGTTCTTACCATATGCAACCATGAAGTCGCAACGGGCATGTTGGTGTTCTCAATCACGTCATAGGCTACAGCCAATCAGCGTCAATTCCGTACTTGTGGTGAGGATGAATGGTACATCACACATGTACCTCCACACGGCTTTTCGTCTCAAACTTCGAATGCCACATATCTCAGGCCGAATGATATTCAGACTAGCTCGATTCACTCCCACATGGCTTGACCCGGCTTTGTGGATAGCGGAGTGCAACAACCCCGCAACCCCGCCATTTATAAAGGGACTAGCTCGGCGCTCGTCACAGCTCACTCATTACACTCACACAATCCATCATGGCCACAGCTACTCAATCCGCACTAGAAGTAAATAACAAGAGGTTCAATGCTGAGGCGGCAGCCTGGGATTCGAACAAGAAACATGTAGAAAGCTGCGAGAAGGCCTTTGAAGCCATTAAACGATTCGTTCCTGCCTTTGGAGATGGAAGCTCGAAGAGTTCGTACATCATCTGATCCCTGCTCCTTCCGAACCTGCAATCTGACAAAGGCCAGATCTTGATGTGTTGGAGATTGGATGTGGCACTGGACTTCTCTCCTTCCTGCTTGCCCCTCATGTCCGCTCGTTGGTTGGTGTGGATACTTCCGACGGCATGATTGATGCCTTTAATACAAAGGTCGCCTCTCTACCCAATCCAGAAAAGGCCAACCTCGCTGCTGTAAATGTCCTAGTCGAAGAAGCAGACGATGTACATGTCCAAGGCGCAGCCGCTGCACTGGCAGGTCGTCGGGGTGAGTCAGGACACAATGCGCCGTACCGTTTCGATCTTGTTGTGAGCCACCTGACACTTCATCACATCCCCTCCATGCCGGCCATATTTGCAACGCTGTTCCAAAGTTTGAGACATGGAGGTCGTCTAGCATTGACGGACTATGAAGACTTTGGGCCAGAAGCCATCCCATTCCATCCGAAGAGTAAAAGGGAGGGCGTTGAGAGGCACGGGATTAAAAGGGATGAGCTAGAGATGATCATTGATGGCACTGGATTCAACGACGTTCGAGTTGAACAAGCTTTCGTCCTGCGGAAAGAGGTGGAGGCAGAAGATGGAAAGCCCGCAAGAGAAATGGACTTCCCTTTCGTAATCTGTCTCGGAGAGAAGAGCTAAGTCGTTGGCACGAGCATCAACTCAAAGGTCTTTCATTATGTCGTTGACAGCCTTTGCGGCGAAGCGCTTCCGTTCTGCTTCAGGCATGCCTTCACCCATCTCTGGGTATCACATTAGCTATCACGTGTAATATAAGAGTTTCTTCGAAACAAACCTTTGATGGCGACCATTCTTCTCATCATACCCTCTAATTCTTCGACTTGTGCTTCTTCATCTTGGTCTTCCGTTCCATTCACGGCTGCCTTCATCCCAAAAAGCTCCATGCCCATCTCAGCTTCTTCTGCGTCTAAGCCACCCTCAAATTCTTCGTCATCAAAATCTAGGTCTGCCCCATCACCACCATCCCATTCATGAGCTTTAAGTGAATCCTCAACTCTCTTAATTCCCGTTTCTTCCCCAAACTCATTTTTACCCTTAGCCTCACTATCCACAAACTCGAACCCATACTCTATACAGAGCTCATCCCATTCCTCTTGGCTCTTCTCCAGGTAGGGTGTGATACTCTGCGGCATAGCAACAGCCAAGCACACCGCATCACTTCCGTATCCACACGCCTTCTCAATCACATCTGAAATAGCTTGTAATGTTTCCTTTATCTCGTCGAGATCCTTCTCCTTGACCGGCTTGCGGAAACAGAATATCCACGCTCCAAGCACTGTGACGACCTCTTTAGCTTCAGGCTTTGTAAACTCTGTGCGCCATTCGGAGACGGAAGGTATTTCATCGACCCATATCGGAATGGTCGCCGTGTAATAGCGGGTTGTGACTTTCCATTCGTGGGAGAGGCCTGCGGTGGTGTTGGAGATTAACTCTGGGGCGGAACCTGTAAGGTCTGGAGGGGTAAGTAAGCAGGGATTTTGGATGAGAAGTATGGCTAGCGTTACCCTTGAGAAGCGATAATGCGCCTGCTTCGGGTGGCCCTAGGACAAGGATGCGCCGTGGATTTTGGATCTCCATGGTTGGTTGGGTGGTAGGAGGATTGAAAAAGTTGCGGAGTTTGTCGGAGGTCTTGGCTCTTCACTCCACGTGGGGTTCCCATCACGCAATGAGGCGGCCCAGAACGTAGTCTTATACGCGTAAAATAATGATTCAGCATATACATATTCAAGCCTCGGATCAAGTCATGAGGTATTCGCACTCAAAGCCCAACACCGCATTTTTGGATAATCCAATTGAAATTTTAGGCGTAGTAACAGTATCTGGTATCATGATTTCCATGTCCGCCTACCCAGAGCTTTTGGTGCAACCCTTCAATTCCTCCATATTCATACGAATGTCCTAATCCGAATCTTCATCTTCCAATGTGACGTGGTGCAATGCTGGGAACGCCTGCATGACCGACTCCGGCGCCTCCAACGGAGCTGCCTACGCCTACAACCAGATTAGTTACGATGCGCAAAAGCAAAACCAGTAATTCCATTCAGCGCCCACCGCGAGCACCACGAGCCCTGTTGACGGTAGCTCTGCCACGCGCCAATCCAACACCGCGACCCCTAGTACCACGCGACCTGAACATTGGAGCATTCCTATATGCCAAATCAGTATACGACAAAGGTATCCGAGAGCATAAAAATCCTACCTCAACATATCGGGAACTATGAAGTATCGAACGTGCGAGCCACGGATATAGACTTGCTCCAGATGCGAAACACGACCGTCGCGGGCGGTGACCGTAATATCTTTGAGTTGGACGTTCATGTTATCTTCGGCTGTGGGGTTGTTAGCAAGTGCTTCCAACCCTGGAAGGAGAGAGCCTGACCCTCCAAGAGCTTCCCACGATACACCTCGCCAGATGTGATCTCGACGGTGATAATATGGCCCTAAGTTACCTATTAGCCAGAGGTGTGGCAGGAGCGGTGGGGTATTATTACAGCGGCCTCGTTTAGCAGCTTGATGGGGATGCCGATTGTGCTCGTCATGGTGGCTCGATTGTGATCGCGTAGACGTTTGGCGAAGAATTAGTTTGCGACGATACCTCTACGGAAGGTTGTGGTTGTCGTAGGCGTCGTGAGAGTGAAATTGTGGTATTTCTCTGAAGCCTTTGAAGTTCTTCGAGTTCCGACTGGAGCTTGGACCACTTTACGCACGTGCCACCGACCATTCCATCCATCATCAAAAGTTGCTCTGAGTTGCATCTCCTACCTGTCAGACTTCACTGTGATTTTATCTTACTTATGAATATATCTGGGACTCTCAACGTATTCAGGCTGATCAGAGACCCTGCTCTGTGCCTACCACAGCACACGGTCTCCACATTCAACCATCTGCCTGTCCCCCTATCAAAAGCTTTTCCTAAAAAGGATGGCGAGAAAGAGGTAGACATAAGGGCTGTAGTCCTAGACAAGGACAACTGTTTTGCTGTACCGCATGCCAATGAAGTTCATAAGCCGTATAATGTAAGGAAGTTTCTCAATTAAGCGTCTTCAAATATTCTGTGACCCCACAAGTACTATATCAAGTTTCCCTTCTTTTCATTTAGTTCTTCTGCATCTGCTTTCGTGGAAAATCACGCCTCAAAATATTGTTGTCTTGTCGATGCCTTGATAGTAACCCGAATATCCAGGAGAAATTCCAAGAGCTCCGCAACGCCTATCCGGGCTCTAAGCTTCTCATAGTCTCCAACACAGCAGGTACAGACTCCGACAAGGGTCAAGTAGAGGCTGCGCTGCTCGAGAAGAACACCGGTGTCAAGGTCCTTCGCCATTCAACAAAGGTAGACTCACCTTTCCCTGCCTTGCATGTCTTGTACAGTAATTGACACCCGATAGAAACCTGGTTGCAAAGCGGAAGTCCTTGACTATTTCCGCGCACAAGCTGACTCAGGCGTCACTTCTTCATCCCAGATAGCGGTTGTTGGTGATCGATTGTTCACAGATGTAATGATGGCAAACTTGATGGGTGGGTACGGGTTCTGGATCAAGGATGGGGTAATTGAGCGCAAGAATTTCGTAAGTTTAAGCCCCGTCGCCATAGACACATTGATCTAACAGTGGGAACAGTTTGCACGAGTAGAAGATAGATTTTCAGCTTTCTTGCTGAGACGCGGTTATTGTGCTCCCAATCCTCAAAGCAGCTTCGAGTAATAGTTGCCTTCACCTAGAGATACCCGGTGGTAGTAAAATGTACTATTGCATGTATAAACACCTTATAATTCATTAGTCCTCTAGCCAAAGTATCACCTTTCCCCCAAGGCTTTCTCAGTCATGTTTATAGAGCCCTGCATATACAAGAGCTTTGCAGTTATATCCACATTCGATATGCGTCATATTCAACCCTCAACCTACGGAAAGGCATGGAAGGATAAAGGTAATAACGTTCTCAACTTGACTTATATACACCCTAAGATGGCTGTCCACCGTCCTGTGATTCATTTCCACTCGTTGGCCACCGCTCAAGCCCACTTCACTCACTTCAACTTGACCCTGACTTTTCCTCTCACTGTCACTTCTTCCAGGCTATATAATCCCTTTCTCTAAGCTAATATTGTCCTTCGATTACCACACCTCAACACCTAGCCCACTCCCCTCAAGCCTCCCACCGTGGTAAACTTTCAAAAAATATCTCCCAAGTCCACCATCTCGAAGAATCAACATTCATAACCCACCAGCATGAAGCTCACCACGATCCTCATAATCTTAGGCCTAGTCCTCCTCACCCAAACATCCCCAACATCCCAATCCCTGCTCTTCTCCCGCGATGGAACCATACAAAACTACGCACACGGCACCTGCACTTTCCACCTCCGTCTAATCCAATTTTGCGAGAACAAATGGGATAACTACTGGGAAGCCAGCGAATACGCACGCATCAGAGTCATTGCCGACAACGACCATAGGACCATCGTGAACCCCAATGATGGCAAGGAGACTGCGGTCGGACCACCCGATACTTGGATCATTCGCGACATGGATAAGAATTTGCGCATCAATTGGGATATTGATGACGAGAAGCTGAAGTTCGAGTATGGGGATTGTAAGTGGAATGGTGGTGAGCAGAAGGGGTGTGGGGGGTGTACTATGAGTGAGTGGACGGATGGGGATTTGAATTGTACGGAGAAGAAGAAGCCTGATGCTAGGGTGAGTGTGAGATTTTGGCTTTCCTGCTCGAGAGAGTTGCGTTGAAGTAGTCATTGGTGGTTTGGTTGACTGATTGATTGATTGCAGACTTCGGAATTGAATTGCTACTTCACCTGCTGAGCCTCAGGCCAATTTTTCATACTTCGGCATTGGTTACGGTATGCATGGGTGGCGTTCATGGCTAAAAGGATGCTCCAGCATCTAAATAGGGGCCCTTTTTATATGCCTAGAAGACTTTTATATCTCAAAAGATATTTCCATATAAAAGAGTATTTTCGAATGTAAAAAGCGGGCTCGGATTTGGATGGGAGGCATTCATAGTCAGGAGGAGAAGGTATCTATATGTATCACATAGCGGGGATCATCATTCTGAGAAGAGTCTACCTTCAACATCACTCTACAAGGTGGATAAAAACTCATCGTTCATGACACATCTATTCCGCCGCTCATTTCTCGAGCAGACATACAGTGTTCAACTCCACATGCAACCAACACTCCACCTCCCTGATCCTTCATACATTCTGATTCTCTTCCTCCTTTTCTTTAAACCACGGCGTGTGACACGAAGCCTTGCATTCTTTATTACAATTGGTACAAATCCACCACATCGGCCCGGTTTTCAGCATCACCGCACACTTATTACACCTATCCCTCCACTCTTCCTTACCCTCTTTTAAGTCACTCTTAGTTCGCCCAACCCTCTTTTCAATCAGCTCCGCATCCAGCAGCGGATAACACATTGGGCAGACTGAGCGCGCAATGTGTCGTAGACGCCAGGACATGCTCTGTTTCGTCCATCCAAGGACATGTTTTTGATACCAGTTTAGTTTGTTGACGTGCGGAACGCATGTGCAGACTGGGTTTTTCGCTCGTGGTAGGCCCGGTTTGCGGAGTACGTGGTGGGTGTAACATTTTTTGCAATATGGGCGGCAGGCATCCAAGTGGTAACACAGTGGGGTTTGCGTGAGAGCCCGTGAACGTAGGCAACCGGCACAGATACGGTTCTGGCAAACCCAACATTGGCCTCTGAAGCCCTCATCGCATGTGTATCGCTGAAAGTGTTTTAGTCTTTGCTCGTAGCCCTGTGCGGGAAGCACGGCTTCTCGAACGCTTTTTGAGACTTGGCTGAGATGGAGGATATCTGTGTAGTGTAGATGTTCAGAGACGAGCATAAGCATGTCGTAGATGCTTAGAAAATCGGCCAGCTTGCAAGACTCGCCCGAGTCTCCCCCTTGATATCGAATGATACCTCGCTCATGCCGAACGGTCTTCAGTTTGATATTGTGCGTCTTGGGGAAGCCTTGTTGCCCAAATTTAAAGATAGATCCTCGGGCGAACCTAATCTTAGCCATACAGCTTCGGGGAAGCAAGGCGCAAAGTAATACCGGGAGTATCCAGAAAAAGGTTAATAACAGCCCCACAAGAAGCTCAGGCCCGGTTCGCAAGCTAAACAAAAGCCACTTCTTGAAACTTCTATCTTCGCAAGTACGGGAACGATAGAATGCATACGAAATGGAAAATATGGCGAGGAAGATATTCAAGGCGGCTATTACTGAGGTAAAGACTCTATGCAAGGATTAGAGATACAGGCCATCACCAGATGAACATAAATCACTGCCGTTATTGTTTAAGCTATCGAAAAGACTCACGAGAGCGCCATCCCATATTGCCATTCTTGCACAAAGCTCTTACACATCTTGAACGAAGTTGTTTCAGTTGCATTGAGTCTGGCAGCTGCATCAAAGAAGCTCTCGTTTGTCCCTGATGGCCGCTGCCAATCATGAGCTCCAGAACTTTTGCAACGATTGATGTTGTGTGGGGCGTATCCATTCTGTAAATGGGTAGCTGTTGACACCATGGTTGCAAGAACCACATCAACTGCCCCAAAGAATATAGAGTAGGGTGGGCAAAGTAAAGTATTGGGTACCCATGCTGTGAAATTCCAAATGTAGCCAAATGTGCTCTAGGGCTCGTCAGTTGAATAAGGGCGGGAAATTTTGAGCCATTTCGTTGAGGAAAGAGCATATATGTAGTTGGACATTGTTCAATCAACATTACCCCTCGATTAGAATTCTGAACGTACCCATTTCGCCGCTATTTCTTCGGCTCTTGCGATGGACGGATCGTAGAATCCTCCTTGTAGTTCTACATGGGCCTGGATGGTTTTCCAATGTGTTTTGGCAAGGCCCTGGTACATTGCGAATGGTACAAAGACAACGAAGCGAAGAATACCGACAGGATACCCTGCAGGAATATCTAGCTAGATCAGTTGCCTGTAAAGCGACCGTACACCGCTCCGGCATACCTTTGAGCCATTTTTCTATGGCATTATCTGGAGTCTCCCGGACCATGGTGTTGTACGGTCCCAAGCGGGCAGACCTGTTCGGCTATGCAGATCAAAGGGTGTCTTGGTCAAGAAGGAAGTATCTCATAAATTCCATGGCGCGATATGGTAGGTATTTAGCAATGGTGAACCTTGGAACAAACTTGGGTCACCAGGCTCAGCCTTGTTGTACAACCAGCCACAGCGTATGGGATTGGACGAGGTATCAAGCAAGGCACTCAAGAGTGCAACAGCCTCATCGGTATGCCTTGCGGATCAGTTTGACCGAGAGGAGAATGCCAGTAGGCTGAATGTCATGAGATTCTCATTGCACGCGGTGAAGTGGTTTAGATAGAGGAACGCCAAGATCCGGTGAGCAGAGAGGAGCTGAGGAGTGACAGGGATATTTTCGCACTCCTCGTGTTCTTTGCATGAAGCCAATCATGGTCTCCCTTTAATCATGACAACTTGCTTCGTGCTTTTTACTGGTACTCTGATATTGCTTTTCCCGAGTCAGTATCAAATGGAGCCTGGTAGAGGTGTCCGCCTCGACTGCGGAGCAACACGCAGTAACCCACTGCCATCTCTTTCGGGAGCAGTGCAGGCACAGACAAATCAAATGAGGTTGGGGATTTCGGAGATTTATGTACAATTAAGATCTGATCCAAGACAAAGATGTCTTGGTGATGCGCTATCGCTCCTCTCAGATCGGACAGGGGCACGTGAGGGCCCTGATGAGCGCACAGGCCACCCTCACCATGGCAACTGCATCTGTTTATCGTTTATTCCCGCGGCCCCTTCCTGGCCTAAAAACGATGACAACGAGGCCCACAAAACTCGAAAATATCCTCTTCTTCTCCGCATTTCCCATCCCTTAGCTGCATATGCTTCCTGCCTCCTCGTCCTCTTGTTGCATCTTCTAAGCGCCGTCCTCGGGTACGCCCGGCATACCTCACCTGCGTCCCATCATTCCAACCTCTCCTCCCACAGCGCCCACCATCTTAAGCCGGACTCAAGATGGAGGCTCTGCTCTCCCTTGCCTTTGACAATATCGCGTCAAAGAACACACAAAAGATCCGAAAGGGCCTGCGACAGATTGAGGGTTTGCTCGCCCAGATATGCCTTTCCAGCGGCAAATCAAAGCCATCAACCCCTTCGCATCGACGAAATGCATCGGCGATAAACATCGGCGAACAGCAATCTCAGACACCAAAGAAGCTCGGTCAATTGGCTGAGGACCTAGCCTTCAGGGAGTTTTTCAGGCTACAGGAAGGTTTCGAATGGAATGGTAAATCGGCTCTGGTACCCTGTTTCCAAATTCAAATTAACTCGTTTTAGTTGGGATGCGAGTCGCAGACTGCCTCGAGAGACTTCTTGGGATGTCTACAAGTAGGAGGAACTACTCAATTATCATATACAACATGGGCTAACAATTGCGTAGGCGGCGAAAATGATCTCCTCATACTCTCCGCTCTCTCGAACCTACAAGGCCTCCTACTCCTCCACCCTCCTTCGCGTACTATCTTCGGTCGTGAGATATACATGAACCTATTGTTGGATCTACTGGACCCTTATAACTGCCCTGCGATTCAATCCTCCGCCATTCTTGTCATTGTTACCGCCTTACTCGCGACACCCCAGAATATCCGACTATTCGAGAACATGGACGGATTACTCACAGTCACGAGTCTGTTCAAAGACGATGAGACTGCGCAAACGGTCAAGTTGAAGCTCTTAGAGTTTCTATACTTTTACCTCATGCCCGAGTCTCCCACTCCAGTTAGCAGTGCGCCAAATACTGCGATGGGCTTGCAACGAAGCCCATCAAAGTTGGCCGGCCCACCAGATAGGCGGAGTAGCACCATCAGTGGAGATGACGGTGGTGGGGCTGGAAAGAAGACCATTAGGACACAAGAGGAGAAGACGCATTTGCTTGGACGATATTTGAGCAATGTAGATGCTCTTGTCCAAGATCTACAGGAAGCTGCCCCATTCACGGGAGTGGCGTGCTGATATCGAGGACTGCGGAGCGCATAACCAAGAGCTCTAAGGTCTTTATCTAGACCAACCCACACATCTCTTACACTTTCCAGGTCTTACATTCTTGTCAATAGCTTCTGACTCAACCTCTCCTTTCCTTAACCTACTACGGCGTTGATGGTTCCGGGCCCAAAAGTCGGCGGTAATCAGGTTAATGTCATTTCATTGATTGCATCCATCCATCCAGGCTCAGGCGCCACAGTTTCCCTTTTCTGGAGTTGTTTCCTTCATCATACATCTTATCCACATCTCGGTTTTGCTTTATTTTCTATTGAGGAGCATTAATGCATAGCATAGCGTGGGAATCCGTTGTCTTGCTCAATCGCTGCGGGCTGTAGTGTTAGGTCCGGTTGTCTGTGCGTGCACGCGTGCATGTGTGCATAACGGGGGTGATGGAGAGATTTAATCTTTGCTATAGGATGAGGGTGGGAAGTCTGCTAGATTGAGAGAATGCGAATTCGAAATTGATACCAATGTCATACTTTTATACAGAAGTGCTTAGCGTATTGGTCCATTCAAATATGATCTAATTAGAACTGTTGTTTTTCTACAGACCTCTTATGAGATCAGTGCGGCATCTATCTTGCGGGTCTTCATGATCCTGAGATATATTTCGAGTCTCGCCACACATCGGCAATGCCTTGCCATTCTAGATGATCTAGTGAGACTGTAATGCTCTCTCGTTATGTTGAGCAGACCATAGCCAGGTAAGTGTACGCTATCTTGCAAACACCGCTTTTTTTACATGTCTAAATCTAGTGACAAGCAAAAATAGGTTCACCTTCAACAGTGTGCTTTAAGATCTATCTTTGTGGAGCCGATGCTCAGCGTTTGGCGTATTGCTGTATTTGATATGAATGCAATCTGCGCAATATGATTGATCAAACACGGCTATTGGTCTGGTAGGTTTCACGAAGAGTGCAGAGCAAGCACGTGGTTGGCCATCCCACTGACTGGAAAATATATATAAAGAGTAATTGGAGCGTTACTTATTTCCAGGCAATCGCAATGTTTCCATCACGATAAATCGTCAGGACTCACATTCATGACGATGTTCTTCCTATCATAAGCGAAGATCGAAGGTCACTGCCACTTTCAGCTGCATATGCAGATCAAGGTTTCCCAAAACCTCAGCCCCAGCCTTCTCGCACTAGGCATCAATGCGCCATTTCCCCTTCTTCGAGTCCTTCATCCACTTGTGAATCTACTTACACAATCTGTCTTGTGTCGGGCTACAGTGATGCTTGACCCGATCACAGCGTTGAGTACTGCGGCAAATGTCGTTCAATTTGTTGAACTAGGCGTTCGGCTATTCAGAAAAAGCAATGCGCTGTACAAATCAGCTTCTGGCAAGGCTGTCGAGGACGTCGAGCTCGAATCGCTATCTGAAGACCTTGAGATTCTGACATCCTACGCTGCGAATCCTCTATTAACAAGGCGTCCAGACGAGTGTTCGCCCGCCGAACGCCAACTCGTACAAGTTCAAGCGAGCTGCAAGGAGCTGTCCGTCAGGCTGCAAGACATTCTCGACCCTCTGAGGATTGAGGATGCGGATCAAGGCTTTCGCAGGCGATGGAAGTCTTTTCACGTCACGCTGCAAAGGATGAAGAAGTCGGGAGAGATTGAGAGCATCTCCAAGGCACTCGATGGCCTAAGTCGCCGATTGTCCACCTGCCTCCTTGCGGTTTTCAAGTAGGTGTATGACGTATATGGTTAGACTGAGTCTGACGTTTACTATCTAGTGAAAAGGGAGACCAGCAATCCGCTATCATGATTTATCTCAAAGACATGTGTGAAGGAAGTGAGAAGTGGCAGGCCGAAACAACTGAGGAACTTGACGCCCTGAAAGAATCAAGTTCTGAGGTAATCAAATATCTAAAGACGCTCGAAAAGAGTACGAGCAGTCTTTGTACAAATACAAAGGCTTTCCAGAAGGGAATATGGGCTTGGCAGCAAGATTCTAAAAGGCTACAGCACCTTACCGAAACCACTATGAAGATTCATAAGTGGATTGAAGTTAGCGAACAGGTGGTGACAGAACAGCATTTCCTGCATCGGTTAGTCTACGAGAGAATGGAGGAGCGACATTCACAGATTGTTGAAGCCCATGCTCATACATTCGAATGGGTTTTTGATGTCGACTCATCAGATGCTTCGGGGGAAGATCAGAAGGGTTCAAGTTTACGATCTTGGCTTAGTCAAAATAATGGGGTTTTTTGGATATCAGGTAAGCCTCTGCTACAGCCTTATGTTCCTTCCGCGGAGTGAGAGCTTAACACTTTATTAATTTGGCAAATAACGCTCATCATACACAGGTAAACCTGGCTCGGGCAAATCAACCCTGATGAAATACATCTCTGATCACAAGAAGACGAAGTCGGCGCTAAAAGAATGGGCCGGCGATGATACCCTTGTCACTGCAAGCTTTTTCTTCTGGAGCAATGGCACCGACATGCAGAAGTCACATGAAGGCCTTTTACGCTCCCTTCTCTTCCGAGTCCTCGCCCAGTTTCCATTTTTGATACCAGTGTGTTTTCCGACCCAGTGGTCTTCATACTCTAAGGATCGAAGCCAAGCCCTTCTTCCATGGAAAAGATCGGAACTTCTACAAGCCTTAGCAGTCCTAATTCGTCAATCATCAATAGGCGCAAAATTTTGCTTCTTCATCGACGGATTGGATGAATACAGCGGGGACCATGAGGACCTCGTTCGTTTGCTTTGTGACATCACCGAGACATCACAGGATTTCAAAATCTGCCTCTCTAGCCGGCCATGGAATGTATTCCAGACCACATTCGATGCAAAGGGATATCCAAAGCTGTACATGGAACATCTCACTCAAGATGACATACGCAAATATGTACAACACAAGTTAGAACAGAATGCCAGGTACCAGAATTTTCTAAAGAGGACAAAAGAGTGCGACGACTTTGTCAGCGAGGTTGTGAAGAGAGCAAACGGAGTCTTCCTATGGGTTTATCTAGTCGTTAAATCCCTCCTCGAAGGACTAAGGAACGAAGATAAGCTCTCTACACTGCGGATGCGTTTGCGTATGTTACCAACGGATCTCGAAGAATATTTCCAGCACATGTTGAACAATATTGAGAAAGTCTATCAACAACAAGCAGCGGAGTCATTCTACTTCGCCCTGCACGCTTGCGAGCCACTTACACTATTAACATTCTCTTTTCTTGACGACGAAGAACAAGACGCGGCGCTGAGGACCGAAATAATGCCCTTAGATCCCGAAGCCCTCGCGTCCAGATACCAATTAATGAGTAAGCGTATGAACGCGCGATGCAAAGATCTTCTCGAAGTTTCCCTTACCGGGAGGAAGACTTCAACGGCATTACGCAGCGCTTTGCAGAATTGGCCAATTCAAGGAGGACTGATTGCTGAAGACTTTTTCATGTATAGAGTTGACTTTCTTCATCGAACCGTACGCGATTTCCTCAACTCGGACGGCATAGGAGACCAGATGAAATCCAGGATCCCGCCAGACTTCAATCCGCATAAATCCCTTTCCCTGGCTTTTCTGGCCCAAATCAAATCGCTTCCTGTCCAACGCGAAAACATGCTCCAAGAAGGAGCATTGTCTGATCTGGTCGAAGATCTTACTTATTATACTCGGTTAGCAGAAGAGAGTGGCGCCGACGCAGAGCCCCAGATGGAGATACTGAATGAGTTAGCAAGAACCATAAGTTATCAAGAACAGAAGTTGGCAGTTGAGCCGAGGATCTTTCATCCAGCGCTTGCACCTTGGTATATTCAACCCGGGCAACAAATTCACAGAAACAAGGACACTTCATTCCTGGGCTTTGCAGTCAGGAAGGGCCTTCGCAAATACGTGACTGCATCTCTGGATGAGCATCCGACCCGAAAGCAACTGGCCTCTCTTGTCCGTTGTGCGCTTCATCCTTCTACAAATTCATCAAAACACTTTGTCCGCACTGACCCTGACTTGATCAAGCTGCTCTTGCAGCGCGAGCCCAAGGACGGAAAACTATTTTGGACGCCTACTTTCACTTCCTTCGTCAAGTCTGTGGCCCCTCAATGGGATGCTGCGCCCGAAGAAGACCGAATCGCCTGGCTAACGGTGATCCGCGCCTTTCAGCAAACTGACCCCGGGAGCTCCACAGCTGCACCAAATGACGGCAGCACCTTTACACATAGCTGGGTAGATTTCTTACTTCGGCGTCCAGACATCTGGACAGATGGGTCGATCGAGCTCGTAGATTTGGCGGCTTGTTGTATCGACTCCTTCCTCGCCTGCTCCAATCCCACCATGGACCCTAACGCGTATTTCAAAGGTTCAACGATTTGGAGGCATTTTGTCGAGAACCTGCCATATTTTCCGCCTAGGAAGGTCAAAAATCGGTTGCTGCAGACCGTAGGCGTATTTTTGGACTGCGGTGCTGATCCTCGTGATGCAGTCAACAAGTTGGAAAAGGTGTTTACAGGGGTTGAATTGGCCAAGGTTGGATTGTATAGATTCGAGGACGAGGATGCGGGAAAAGTGAAGGCATTGTCTAGACGAAATACTGTGGAGAGTATGTTTACGATTGATGCTGGGAAAGGAAGTGCGAGAGGCAAGGGAGGTTGGATGTCGTGGCTATGGGGCGGGTGACTTTTGGATGAGTCTTTGATTTAAAGGAAGATTGAATGACGATATGACTTGAGATGAGAAATAGAATATATATATATATATAATGGAATGAAGTAAATACTTATCCTCGTTACCCGGCTCTAGAATACCACCCTTTTAGTCCAGGGCCCAAAAGCTAAAAAGCGAGTAGGCTAGATACCCAAGCCAGGGTGGGAGAATCCCAGCAGGGTTGAACAAAAATCCGCGTTGCGTATCCATACGTATACGGAATACGGAATACGAGCGCGACTAAGGGGACGACTAGAAGGAAAGGGTATTCTAGTTGTAGGATTCTGGATTGTGTTTTTGACTGTACGTTATAACAGGTTATGAGCCCGGGAGAACTGCTGCGCTGGTGTAGTTATTGCTGTATAAGTATTGTTGTTAGTTGATCTGTTTGAGCATCATTGATGTGATGCGATGTATGTTAATCGCTCTACAAGGTATCAGCAACTCGAACTGATAGCTTCGAACGCCGGAAGAAGGCGCGGTGAATAAGGGTGTGAGAGTCCGAGGGTCCAAGGGTTCTAAAGAAAATATATAATACAGGGCCGTATATTTATCCACATAACTAATATACACGGGTGCATTTAGGTGTCTTCTTTCTTATCTGATGAACGGCAATAGTATAGCATAGCACAGCACAGATAGAAATAAGTATCTAAAGCATCCAGTGCATCTATACCTACCCGCACACGCCCTCCGCCGAGCCCGGAGTTCCGCCTTACAAAAGCGGGCGAGAGCGGATGACGGAACGGAACTAATTCGCATCCGACGACGCAGGATTAGATAACGAAAGATCTGCGAGTGCAGGAGGATTGGGCTGAGGGCGAGGCTGGTAGGTAGGGATGTTGTTGTATAATCCGGCATCCAGCGGGCGCTAAACTGGTTTTGGAAGTGTGATTGGATTATGGAATATTGGGCGCAGGAGGGAAGGTCGCGTGCTTGTGGATGGAGCTGAGTAGGGTGAGGGGAGGGGAGTTTTGGGATGGGGTGAGAGGTTGGGAGGTTTGCTTGCTGTGTGGTGTGTGGTGTGAGTATATGGTGGTGGCGGGTGAACAGCCATCTGCTTCTTTGAAGTCTTTGTCCCGCATCGTCATCCAGCCTTTGATAACGATCAGGACAAAGCACACCGCTCAAAGAGACACTCAAACCTACCATAGTCACGACTAATAAGAATCGCGAAAGAGGAGCGGATAAGTCGGTATGCTTGACCACGAGCACATGACACATTGGGCCAACGCCAACACGTTGAAGTTTAAAAAAGGCTCCGAGGATCCGGTCCGGCGGCCAGCGGATAAGAGAAATACTGCGTAATGGTGGTTCCAATCGGTAATCTGACCAATGCCAGGTCAGCGCGAGTGCGTGGCTGGCCAATCATGTAAGCTAGTCAGCGTACAACCTTACAGGTAGCTTGCTGAGTGTGCTGGATGTGAGGTGTGGCTAAGAGCTATGCCCTATGTTGTCTCGGCATCGGACGAAAGAAAAGAGCGGGCAGCTCGTTGATGTGCGGATTGGCGAGCATTATGGGCGAGGAAACTGCAGGGCAAGCCACATGGTCGCCGCCATGATTGTCCAGTGGAATTAAATTCTCATCTCCGTGTGATTCCGCTGACTGACTGGCCTGGTTTTGCCTTTTCTTCTTGAGCTGGCCCTTGTGACCTTTTCCTTCTGCTGTTCCTGGACTTTTGCCCTTCTGCTCTTTACTTGTATGCTTGCTGAATGACTGGGAATATCGAGCTCTGCAATCATTCCTGGGTGTCTCGATCGATCCTACTCTTCCTTTCGTGAAGGCGCCTTCGTGTAGATAGCCCTGGGGTATACTGATTGGCGCACGATAGCTCCCCGGCCCATTTCAGTCGGATTCCCGCTGCTTACAAACAGCGAGGGAAGCTTGACTGCAACAAAGCTCGACGTACCCAACTGCTCCCTTCCACGGCTTTCCGCAGTGTAGTTGATATATCGAACCGATTTCAAAGGTTGAATCACCATCCACGTCGCCGTCGCTGAGGTAGACACCTTTCCAATCAACCATGGGTATCGGAACGTTTATGGAACCATTGGTCGTCGTGACCTTACTCTTCGGCGGAACGTGGGTAAATCGCAACACCAGATACCGCATCTTCGACCGTCGACGGGCTCGCTCATACTCTCCTCGCTCGTCCTCCCCCTCCTCCACCGACTCATCATGCTCAAGTCCTCGCTCCAGCGCCTCGTTGCTCGATAGCAGTCGCTCGTCATCGCCATCCCTCCTCACCCCGCAAGAACCCAAGTGGAGGAAGCGTGAGATACGGATATTTGGGCTTAGGAAGCAGGTCACGTCGCCGAATACGAAGAGATTTCGAGAATACTTTTTGAGTCGGTTATTGAGGAAGTTTCCGTTTCTGGTTGAAGCTTGGTATTGGGCGTTAATATATTGGGTATGTTGCCATTGCTTTGTCGGAGTGTCGAGATATTGTTTCCTTACTAACGGACGTCTTTAGGTGTACCAACTTGGTCGTGCGTTCACTGCTGTGACTTTAGTAGAGGGTACTGTCAATGTTGCCCGCCATCATGCCTTACAAGTTATCCACCTCGAGCAACGATTGCATATATTTTGGGAACTACCGATCCAGCACTGGTTCCTCAAACATCCACTTCTCTTGCATTGGACGAACCGAATTTACTCATTCATCCACATTCCTGGAACTATCCTCTTCCTCGTCTGGTTGTACTACTACACAACAACCCGCAACCGCCTCGATATGCGTCTTCCTAATAAGCCTCTAGGTGAAGCAGATGGATCTCCCGCAGGACCGAAACTTTATGCTGCTCGTCGTAGAACCATGGCAGTCTGCAATCTCCTAGCATTCATCGTATTCACTCTTTGGCCATGTATGCCACCACGCCTCCTCTCCGACCCCGACGTCCCAGGTCCCATTGGAAAAGACGCACGAAGCTTCGGTTTCGTCGACACTGTTCACGGCGCAGAAGGCGAAAGCTCAGTATGGACGCAAAACAAATTCTGCAATCAATACGCCGCCATGCCGTCGCTTCATTTTGGATATTCACTCTTGATTGGCTTGACGATATGTTCAATTCCCCTGGCGCCGCAACATCGTCGCTCGCAGACCTTTTCTGTTCGCGTTTCGAGATCCAGAAGTTTGAGAGCTAAGCTTCCGTCTCCTAGGCGATTGGCATGTCTTGTGATCGGCACCCTGTACCCAGCCATTATTCTGGTCGCCATCATCGCAACAGCAAATCATTTTATCCTGGATGCCGTGGCAGGTGCAATTGTCTGCGGTCTTGCATGGAATGGGAATCGGGTCTTACTCAACCTTCTGCCGCTCGAAGATTACTTTTTGTGGCTTGTCCGGATAGATAAGCCAGAACGGAAGGCCCGGGGCGAAGTTGGCAACGACGATGGGATGGATAACGATTGGGAAGGAAAAGGAGACTGCTGAGCGGGCATTTCGCATTGCATATTCCTACTGGCGGCATTGGTGACATACGCGATCATGGTTGTAATAATATTAGATGTCAGGAGGTAATTCTGAAGATGATAATATCCACTGTTCAGAACTATGGTAAGCGTTTACGGGCGCGGAACAATCGTGGAGAATTATCGGTTTGGTATCGGCGTAGTATCGGAACCACTTTTTAGCGGCGGGATAACGACATAACGAGCTGAGTATATTGTATTACGGGAAAGAGCGAATCGCAGAGTTGATCGCCTGGTGTGGTCGTTCCGTAATGGGATCAAGCGTAGTATAATGCAATGCTCTTTGGAAATGCCGCATATGTCCAGATACTAGAGGATGTATTCGTTCGGACCTTCAGATGAAAATGGAGATGAATTTACGATGTTCTGGACGCCTGGATGATGTCTCCGGATGGTCATGGCACATGGCGCTCCGACTGGGAAATGATTCTGGGCCCGGTTTGAAGTCATAAAACGTGCTTTGCCGATAGATCCTACATGTAGTCCGGACGGTAGGATGCTCATAGATGGTTCAGGTTTTGGATGTGAAAGAGAAGGTACACAGTTATCATGCAACGTGTTTGCGGGCCTGGGGATAGAACACGGTTCCACTTTCGAGGGACTGCGACTGCCAAACTTTTCAACGTAAACCAGGAATGGGGAGTCTTCTTTTTATAGCGTAGAGTGCCCCCGATCAGCATAGATAAACGCAGACCCCAGAGATGAGATCGGAACGGGATGGCGCCAGCGGGATCCTGCAGATGACGACGCAATGGCTAGAGAAACTTCCGGGTATCAAAATCTGGGGCAGTAGTTTATATCGAAAGGCTAATGAATGGACTGCGGGCCGAATAACGCTAGATTAGCTGGGCATCTGGGCTTCAAGAATGAATGTTCAGATAATCCGAGAGAATGCCCCTGGATGTAGATCTAATTGTGCGGGGTACAGAGGGGGCTGAGCCTAAAGTCCAGGTGAAAGTGTGAGGTATGTCGGGCATACTCGGACTGAGGCTGTGTAGTTCAAGTCCAGGTTACAGCGAAGTTCAGGTCGGAAGATAACGGAAGACAAGAGCATTCGAAAGTGAAAGTAGAAAGGATCAACCTGATGCGGTTGTACCGACTAGCATATTCGGATGAGTGGGGAAATAAGGGACACCAAGAAGGATACAAGTTGTGAGAGGTATTGAACCGTAATGGTGGTAGGAGAGAAACATGCATCATTGATATGGAAGCATATCGTTGCATCTCAGAACCAAGAGATCGAGAACGGAGGCAGGTGGAGGCGGAGTATTGAAGCTCGTGTCATATACCAGACGCTCGGCCATGCTGGTCACTGACGGCGAAGAGTATGAAATGGTTTCCGTATGACCATTCAGACACAGATTCACTAAACATGTCAGTACTTGCATTCCATCGTTCATTCTGTGGAGAAAAGTTGCTCCCTTGTACGTTATAAAATTCCGATATATGCAACACCGTTTAACGTTCAGATAGACTCAGTCGACAGCGGCCGTGCACGTTTTCACCAGGAACCAGATCAACATCACACATATGTGCAGTCAGTAACCGGGACCCACGCAATCAGGGTTCCCACAAACGGCGCGTCTACTTTATCGGATCGAAGCGGGTGCGGTAGATGGTTTGGTTTGCCAGAGTAGTGGGTGGTGTTAGTCTTTTAGCCTTTGATTTGCAGTGAGGCTGTGCAACAGGTGTTTGTTGTGTTTGATTTATGATCAATCCCCCATGTCCTCGTTTCCATGGGGTATACGAGGTCGATCTAATAACTTAGACTAGACATTCTTGCGAATTTCTCACAACAGTCTCAGGGAGACGAAGGATATGACTTCGACATCCCTTCTCGTACCCGATCCCCATAATTGAAACAGTTGAGCGAAAATTCTTCTGATTAGAGTTGTGATATCACAAAATGTCGCAAACCGTCTCGATCGTGAGCGACGTTGTTTTGCAACGAAGGATTTAGGGCATCCTTCGCAACACTACAAGGATCTACGCCGATCAAACCTCTAAGTTAGTCCGACACCGGCACAATGTTACGCTTGACATCTGAGAGTGAACCCAACTCCGAGATGAATTGCTCGTTGCATCTCTGTCAGTGATTGTCTATCATATGATGCCCTGCAATACTATAGGGCGCGCTGTGACCTGACGTGTTGGACAATCCCCGTACATTACTGGCAAGTGTGTCGATTGATAATCTACCGCGCTATCCTTAAAGCCAGCCTTGAAGGAGTAATTCAAACCTTATTGCCTGTATTTATCAGCCGGTAATAGCTACGGGAATATCACACTGATGAATCAAGAGAATGTTGGCGACTCCTTGCCGAGTCGCAAATCGGAGCCTGAATGGGGGCCCCGGACCTTGAACAGACAGTCTGAATGGTCTACCGACTACGAACCATTCAGCACCGAAAGGTAGTGCCGCGAGTGACTCACGTCAATTTAGATCCGGGACGATGGTTTTAGCTCCCGAAAGTAGTATCGAGAGCTAAGCACGTGCGGCCGATGCAGGCCGGTGTGGTAGCCGTCGAACCGTGCAGTGGCCCACCTGAAGAATTGGCACTGTCGTAGTGCGGCTCTGGAATCACGATGTATGATGGAATTTTGGAGGGTTTGATGGAGATATGACGATTCATGATGGGGAAACCTTGGAAGTGGATAGGATTGCGTACAACTTGATCAGAGCGCGATATCTAGAGTCACGATCATACCATTGCGAAACGTCGGAATAGGCTACCAGAGGATTACGGATAGAGGAATTAGTTGATTCGCCTAGAATGGAAAATGGAAGGATAATCTGCTCAAACTGGTCGGCTTCCAGAAGATGTGCAAAGGGAGGTCAAGTTGTGAACAGGTGGTGGTGTGGAATATGCACGACGTGTAGGTGGACTTCTGGACCTGGAATGGCGTGTGTCGCACATGGGCAAGGTGGTTGGTTGGTGGAATTGACGCATTTGCACAAGATTGGCAAGGAATAATACCAAAAATAAGCTCAGTATCGTGACATTTGACGGTCGACTAACGTCAAAGATCGGACTGCGGCAGTATTGCGCGCTTTGAGGGCGGGTAAGTCCGTCGGAGTACGACCATCAGGGTTTTCGCAGCGTCGGAGTGCCATCGGAGTGGACTTTGCCAGCCCTTGGCAGGCGCGTAGAGTGAAAGCTGGAGCAAACGTGACTCAGGGAGTACAAGTCTGGAGCCTCACCAGGTGGATCTGATGGAGATTGAGAGGGGGGACCGGGATTGCCAAAGTGGGCAGGCTACGGCGAGACAGGACGAGAAAATCGAGTCGCCTGAGGTGGGGACAATCGTCGCAAACCCAAGCATGGAGGCATCTGGCCACGAGACTGGACTGGGGGGTTTGAGCTGGAGAGCTGTCCTGGTGTGCAGGTGGCAGCGGTATTGGCCCACAGGGTGCTAAAGTCTCTTTACAAAATTTTCTAAGCTGCGTTACCTAAAAGACCGGCCCTTGGCATAGGGCGTGGGAGCAGAGTCGCACAATTTGCTAAAAAGAATTTGGCAGGGCAAGAGGATGCCGCTCTGACAGCAGGGCGGCGGCGGGCAGGCTGGTGCGGCATGAGGGATGACGACAGCGGTCGTTTTGATGGCTGAAATGGGTAGTGCTTGGTTGCTTAGGTGGTGGTGGTGGTGGTGGTGGTGGTTGTTGATTCCACGGAGAAGCTCAACGCTGGTTCATCTGGCAAACGCCAAATGCGGGGAACAGGGCTCCTGATCCTCATGGGAAGCATGGGCGATGCTGCAGGGTGCACGGCGAAAGGGGACATGGAAATTGGAATGAACGCCTCAGGAGTCATGGGACGAGAGGGGACGAGGCAATTAAGGTGCGGATATGGTGAGCCGGCGCGTATTCCAGTGCTGCATGGAGTCTTCTGAAGCAAAGCCACTACCACTGGTACGATGCCTTGCGATGTGATGCGGTGAGGCTAGGAGTAGCATGAGATGCAGAGGATCTACCTGCTACTACTCCCAAGTCGCGGATAGTATGATTTTGCATTATTGCTGACTGATGAGAATGCGAGTGCGATTCGATAGAATGCGACCCATGATGGAGAGGAGGGAGAGGAATCGGGTAATAGACACGCACACGCACACGCACACGACGCTGATGAGAGGATGAAATCATCCATCTAGGTTGGTAATCGCTGTCATTTTGTCAGCCAAGGAATATTGCAAGGTTGGAATGTTTGCCGTAGATGGATTCCGCGGGACCATGACAGTCTCTGACTGAGGCGGTCAATAGTCAGAACGGAGTAAAACATCACGGACTGGATGGATTGGGCTGATGGTGAAGGTGGAAGTGGAGGTGAAGGTGGAAGGTGAGGGAGAAGGGGCGCGTGTCGTCTCCACCGGCGACCGGCCAGAGCTGGCGCCAGTGGTGAAGAGTATCGTGTAATTCACCATCGTCTCGACACGCAACAGCTGAAGGGCAAGGCGCAATTCGCTGCCATGGTGGTCGAGGCTGGTACGGTCAACAAAACACAACACGACACAAGCCAACGACAGGCCAGGGCCAGGGCCGGGGCACAGGGCCAGGTTCAGGGACGGTGGACAGGGCGACAGGGCGACAGGCCACCAGGAGAGCCGAGTCGTTTCGCTTGTTCCCAGCGGTCGATCAGATAGACATCACGCATCACGAGAGAAAAGAAGCTTGGGAGGCTTGCCCAGGTGGAAAAGTGAGAGAACGGCCGGCGGCAGTCTGTGCTTTGCTGCCTCCTGACCCCGAAAACCGCAGCCACAGAGCACAAGTTGCAGCTTCTGCATACCGCTTCTAGCCAGGCTAGCCAGGCTGGCCCTAGCGCGGTTCTGTAAAAGCTTGGGTGCCGCTAGGGGCGATGGCATCACTCTGTCGCATCAAAGAAAATGCCCATTCACGAGTTTCCATTAGGTACTGCGCCCGTCAAAAAAATGTTCACGCCTTCGCCCTCGTGGCCCTCATCATCCTACAAAACTGCTCTTGCCCCCCATATAGATCCCCTCTGTTCCCCATCTTCATCATCATCATGTGTTGAGTTCCAAATTTCTCCTCCACCTTTTCCCCCGGATCATGTACCTGTCACAACACGCTCGACATCAATTGAACCAACACAAGATTAACTCCTAGCGCTGCACGCCCGCCACCACCGCCGCGCCCACGTCCTGATAACACTGATAACGACGCACATCCCACCACTCTCCGCCCTCCATTTCTCCTTATCTCTGCTGTCACTATCAGTATCCTCGCCTCCCACCTCCCACCTCGCCTTCCCCGCGGCCCTCGACGCCTGCTACCATTGGGTGCCACTGCAAGCTCTCTGCTGCAGCACCTGAATTTCCCCAGATTCCAGCCGCGTGTGCCTACCCGCCATGCCAGGCCGCTTGCTCTCCCTCGTCAGGGCAGCTCCTTCACCCTTGGGAAAGAACGATCACCCAAAATCCCCCACAACCCCTCCTGCAGGCGGTCTGCTCCCTCCCTACTCCGTCCAGCCTCCCCGGCCCACCACGACCCGCACAAAGTCCCAGGAGTCCGTAATCATGGATGCCTTCAAGCGCCACAGCCTTGGGGGACGTCACCACTCCGACAAGAAGAGCCCCAAGGTAGAGCCTCAGAAGTGCGCCACCCTGTCCATGGAAGTCGAATCTCCGCCCGTCATCTTCTTCAACAGCCCCCAGACCTCCACTGGAGCCCTCTTCTCCGGCCAGCTCAAGATGGACGTCACCGAGCCGCACGTCACCATTGAGAAATTTGACATGACCCTGCACGCGGTGGTCACTACCAAGAAACCAGTGGCCCAGCATTGCCCAGACTGCCACTCTCAGACCACTGAAATCCACAAGTGGGAATTTCTCAAGGACCCAGTCTCCCTGAGGCATGGCCCTCATTCGTTCCCGTTCAGCCATCTTTTGCCAGGTCACCTGCCAGTCACTACCCATGGCAGTCTAGCTACTCTCGACTACGTGCTCAAGGCCGTAGCCACCACTTCGACCGGCGAGCAAATCATCTTCAAGCGTGACCTTAACATAAGGCGCGCCATCTTCCCCGGAAACGAGAAGCACTCGATTCGCATCTTCCCACCAACCAATCTCACCGCTGCCGTCACCCTTCCCCCGGTCATCCACCCAATTGGTGACTTTCCACTCTCCATGCGCTTGTCCGGCATCGTGCAGAACAAGAACGATGCCCAGACGAGGTGGAGACTCCGCAAGCTCAACTGGCGTATTGAGGAGACCCAGAAATTTGTCGCCCCTGCCTGCAACAAGCACGCCCAAAAGGTTGGCGGCGAGGGCAAGGGTGTCCTCCATGAGGATGTCCACGTCATTGCCAATGAGGAAGTCAAATCTGGTTGGAAGACGGACTTCGAGCAGGGCAACATTGACGTTGAATTCAGAGCTGCTTGCAACATGGCCTTGAAGCCACTATGCGACATGGAAAGCCCCAATGGCATGGAAGTCAAGCATAACCTTGTCATTGAGATGGTTGTTGCCGAGGAGTGGGCTCCTCTTAAGAAGTTGAGCCAGGCTACCCCAACCGGAGCCGCACGCGTGCTCCGCACACAATTCCACCTCATTCTCACCGAACGCTCCGGCATGGGCATCTCCTGGGATGAGGAGCAGCCACCCATGTATGAGGACGTTCCAGCATCTCCTCCAACCTATGTCGATGACTTTGACATGGATCACTTAGACAGCGAGTCTAGTTCTTTGAACCTTTAATTTCCGGAATTTCGAGCATGGCTTGCATTCGCGGACTTTGATACCTCAATACGGCCTACCGACCGACATTGACACGATTTTCCTTTGACGAAAAGTAATTCGAGCTGCATTTTTTATTTAAGCTCAACTTATTAAAACTCAAACCGATTCGAAACTCAAACCCAAGGTTGGCTGCGGAGGATATACCCCAGAATCATTGCTTTCTAGTACATACGATACACCCCCGAACGAACTTTTTGCCTTCTAGTATATAGCACTTGCATCAGCTTCATTCTTGGAATTTTCCCCATCCTCGACACTGGGTATCAGTTACGAACCCACGAATTCACGACCTCCCTTTTGGCTTGTTCTTCCCCTTGTTTATATCTGCATGGCGTCGTGCATTTGCACATTTACTTGTCCTTCAATTCGTTCAACCATTGGGAATGGGATTGAGTTGAGCACAGAGGAGCTCCTCTTCCGCAATTTTTATCATTCCAGCGCTACCAGCAATGGAAATGGCGTTTTTTGTGTTCTTTCTCCTACCTACCTACCCAGGCGGGAAATAAAAATTGCGGCTCGAAACTAGTAGTAATACAGATAGTTAATTAATACCTGCGCTTTGCAGTGGTTTGTAGAATTATGTGGTTCTACTCCCCCCCTTCTTAGATGTCTTTGATATCCTATGCAGACTGTGTACGCTATGCTGTGATGTGCTGCGATGTAGTGAGGTTTGCAAATGCTGTGTGACATTCGCAACTTGGCATGGTTCCCCCGCATCTATTTGCTTACTTACCCACCCACCCACCTGCCAGCCACGAGATGCGATGCGAGGAAGTTTAGTAGTACGTATAATCATTCCCCCCCCCCCCACCATATCCCCCATTCATACTGTCGAGGGTGTAATATTGTCCATATCACCCAGATCAGTCATACCCTGTGTTGCGTTGCGGGTTTGATGTTTACCTATGCTGGAATTGAATCTGTGGGTGTAGAATTAGGGGTAGGTCGTGGGCAGGGATGATGTCCTGGGTAATGTAATGTAATGTATTGTTTGGAGTTTTGGCGGGGTTTAGATTTTTGGATGGAACTTGGGGTTGGAAGGGATTGAAATGGATTGAAGTGAGGTGGTTGATTAAATTAATCATCATTATGTGGTATGGTATGCTAATCTATGACTCGAGGACTTGTATGTCTATGTCTGAGTCTTTTGAGTGTATATCTATGTCTTCCTTTTGAAGTCCAAGAATGTAGATGTGGACTGATAATGATGCCAGAAAAAAAACGCCTTGATATGCCTTTCATCCCCCATTGAGGGAAAAAAAACCCCCTGGGTTCAGGATAAGAGTAACGATGTGCTGGTATGTATCATGACTACTTCCCAAACCTCCAAAGATCCCACTCCTTCTCCACCCACTCCACAGTCTCCTTCTTATAACAAGTCCCACAAAGCGTCTCCTGCCTGCCTTCAAACCCGGGACATTTGCCACAGCACTCACATTCCCTGTCTTCTTGCGCGCCTAGAATCTGCTTCTGCAGTCCAGCAGCCACCCTGATAGGCTCCAAATGCTCCGGCATCATCATAACACCCTCCAACCACCTCGCCAATCCTTCGTCCACACTGCCTCCTACCCGCGCGACCCTGATCCCTCTAACTCCCGCAAAAAGCTTCAAGACGCTGTAATCGCATGCCTCGAATTGCGCTTGCCAGACTCTAATCTCGAGATACTCAGCCCCAGAAAATGCGGCTTTAGCCTGCTCATACGTAAACCTAGGATCGATATCGAGTCTCAGACTAAGTTGCCAGCGTTTTATCTGTGAGGATGTGCGGTTGTAGAGTACAGTTCTTGCGGGGGTGGTCAGGTGCGGTAATGATGTTAGGAGGGCTGGGTGGGCGTGGAAAATATTCGGGGTGTACAGGAGGGGTTCTGCTTCTTGCTGGATGCGTTGGCACGTTGAGAGTATTGCCGGGTGTAAGGGAGTGGAGATGTTGGAGTGGTGGTCCCATTGTGAGCCTAGGGTTTCGTTGTTGGTGTACCCCCGGTTCGCGAGTTCGGTGGTGCTGGTTCGCGAGAGTTTTGAGGGGCATACGGCGTCCGGGCATAAGAGGTAGGTGTAGATTTGATCGCGAAGTTCGGTGGGGAGTCGGAAGAAGGGGCTTTCTGATTGTGGGTTCATGGGGAGTGGACCTCGGGGTGTGGGTATGGTGGTGGGTTGGGAAGAAGTTGTAAGGCTCTTGGTGATGGGTGGTGTTGGAGTGTATAGAGTCTGTTTGGTACCGTGTAGCTGGATTGTGGGATTCGGATTTGTAGTCGCGGAACTTGAGTTCGTTGTTGGTGCGTGTACCATGGGGGGTTGGTAGTATAATGTGTAGGTGGACATTTTGATGTATTGTCTTCTTGTCGTTGTTCTTCCTCCTTATTTCTCGAACCTTGAAAATTGGTGGTTTGTGGATGAGGGCGGATTGCGAGAGAAAGCGTGGGAGGATTTGCGGTCTTGGAACACTTTCTTGATTCGTGGGTTGTTGCTGATCCGCGTTGATCGCTGGACTCGGTTGGCGATGTCGTTGGGGTCGAGTAGATTGAATTGCTTGGTGTGGAATTTAGAGATGGAAAAGCTGGTCGTATGAAGATTGGTGAGGGAGGATATGGCATATAGGATCCGCTTGATAAGGTGGATGTTCAAGCTCTTGATAGTTGGTGTTGTACTGTAGGCTTAAATGATGTATGGGTTAACAACGTATGGTACGGTATGCTGATGTAGTACACATTGGTAGGCCCCAAGCCCCTTATATACTCCCACCACCGCACATACCACTTGTGAAAACTCAACAATTGCTCAGGGACAGTCATAATCACGTTGTTTGAGGCCAGCAGAAAAAAAAGCTGGCTGAGGATTGCGCCTCGACTGAGATGTGCGACCAATTGCAACGTCGACCCCTGCAGTGATAAGCAGAAGCAGGCCCCGGCCCCGACCGAAGCGATAACGCATGGTCGCGCCACAATTCTCTTCGTTCCGGCTGCCGCAACGCCATCAATCTATCACTCCACCGCACATCACCGCCCAGCGTCGCCTTGTCTGCATTCGGGATATCCCATTGAGGCTGAGAAGCTTGCTCCTCAAGCCCATGTGCCTCTGCAAGCCCACCGCATTCGTGGCAGGCTCTTGTACGACTTATGATTGACGACATCACCTGGGCCACTGCAGATAGGCAATGCGACGTCGTAACTACTAGTCTATGTACCCTTCTTATCAGACCTGTAGCAGCATCTTTCACATTAGGTCTTCAAGAATCACATGTCGTCGCCATTATCACCCACCGCTTCTTTCAGTCGTCTCCCTTACACGTCATGGCCACGACCACGCCATTCATCATTCAACATTTTCGATGTCAACAACCAGATTTCCAATCTTTGCGATTCAGACATCAACTTGACTCCTTAATCCATCGCAGTGGTCTGACATGATGCACAAAATACAGCAACAAGATCGACATCCGCCAATGCCCCGAGTCATCTCCTATTCTCTCAGTCCAAGCTTTCCCCTTCTTGACCCTGTATGCGTATCCACCCACTATTCACATGCAGAACCCATCCAGAACATCCTCGCGTAGTATACGCAATCCATCAACCATATCAATGTCGTGTCACCACCAGCAAACCCACGAAAAATCTCCGACGTATTCCCGCCAAGCAAGGGCGTGCCTTAGAGCAGGTAAGCCAACCGCCGCATTCAGGAACCCATAGCAAGCTCAAAGGAAGCTAAGGGACCACGATGCGAAAGAGCCGCAAGCGACAATTCCCGACCTAGCTATTCCTAAAATATCGTCTTTGGCCCGGTCCGATCGTGTGGTGTTACGGTGAGGACAGATCGTGGCTGGTGGCTGGAACCTTAATTTCTGAATCTTCGAACATTTGGGCATAGGCCGAATGCGTGACTGTGCTTGCGACGTGTTGTGTGCTTCCGAGTCTTCCCGAGTCGGGCTCGGCGGAGGTCGGATCGTGGATCTAGAATTGCTATGGTGTAAGATTTGCTTTTGTGGCCGTGTGTTTTGAGGCTCTCTGTGCAATCTTTGTGTGTTGTGCATGGCTTTGTGTTTATTTGTTTCTTCCCGTTTTTACAGCTTCCATCTGACCGAAATGATATTTTGACAGAAAGGAGATCTGTGACGCACGCGCGCGAATAATGACGATTCAACACACACACCGCCGCGATCAAGGCCATTATTAACCCAACAGTACCAACCCTAAAAAAGTGGAATTCCTCTAGACGATCTTTGGCGAAGCAATAAAGTGTTCTTCTTCCATTGATCGTTCGATAAGTAGAAGCTACGTCGATTTCTTCATGTTTATGAGGCTCCAACCCCCTAATAGCTCTTCACAATCTAGCATCCAATGATTTCTGCACATACGCTGGGTATCTCTCATCATAGAGACTTCACGTCAGAGTTCTAGTCAATAATAATCCCCTCAGGTTCAAAAATTGGTTCTAAGAAAGGGGATGTCAGCGAAAGAAGGAGGTTTTACTCAAAGTAACTTTGCGCGCTGACTAGTGCCAGGCCAAACATTATTCACGTTGTCCATCCGGCACATATAGGTAGCCTTCAATACGATACCAATGTTTTGGATAATTCTTTCCAAGTACCTAGAATACGTAACCAGCTTTCGCAGCCCACTCAAGGGAGACATACAAGGTTAAGTAAACTCTCATAACAGCCATTCACGAGGACAAGGGCGGATATCCACAAACCGCGAATGGTAAGATTCATTCCACAAGTATCATTGGAGAAATACAATAATCATTGTCTTCGCGCGGGAACTGATGTCGAGCTGTGGAACTAGTCCTCTGGCTAGTAATACAGGCTACTAATGTTATAATTGTTAGGCCCTCGCGAGATCCTTTCACGTCGGGAGCAATGCTGGAGTTCTAGATAGATTCCGTGACGGGTTTTATCGATAGAAATCGTCAGCCTGTACGGTGCGCTTGCAGTGTTTTCGAGTCAGAACTCATTCTTTCCCTCCACACTATCTGACCTATGTTCATTGCACGTGTATTCTCTACTCTGCGCCAACCTCATTGCAGTATACGTGCCTCAGATAGCTACAATCCGCCCAGTTGTCATCCAACGATCCCCCACTGCTGCAACTAAGCATAACCTGTCAGCCCGCAGTCGAATGATAGATGAGAGCTATCGTAGAATAGCGAATCAGTGTAATTAAGATTTGTCAACGCTATCTATGTGGGATCGTCGGTGTAGTGTAAAACGCTATCTCACAAGTTGTAGTCCCCGATTCGGTTATACTTTCATGTCACTTGACTAGCTCACCGTGATGTTTAGTAAGAGTAAACCCAAAATAGTACTTCTCGTGTTGATTTATAATACTGCGAATGTAACGGATCTAATCGGTGTCGGTACTTGTGAGAACCTCATGCGTCCCTTTTGAGTGGACGTTTACTTGGGATAATGCCTTTCGAGATGAGTTTGTAAGCTGCAGATTGAATATTCTGAGAATTTATCCAGCAAACTTTGTGAAGCGAAGATACTAAAGCAACAAAGAAGCTAGAAAAGCTACTATGCTAGAGACTGAAGCAAAATAGTGGAAGGGTATTAGGGAATACAACATTGGAGTCGCAAACATTGTAAATCAATCAGTATCTAGCGAAACATGTACGCGTCGAGACTTTGAGAAGGCATTTACAAATCAAAATGCAATTTTGAACTCTAATTGGTCTCCCTATTGTTGTTGATAAGATAATGTACGGCTCGACGACCTACATCAACTGATGCACACCGGCAATCAAACTGAGACGGCAACCAGAGCATTTGATTCGAGTGATATCTATCTTCATGAGATCATCGGTGGATAAGTCTGCCTGTTCATGGCCTTCGGTGCCCAACTTGATTGTACAGCAGTGTCATCAGACTACTCCGCTTCAAGTTTTCTACCTTTATGGCCCAAATATGTCCAAATGTTTGAACATCAACGGACTCCGGTCCGCAATGCATCACAATGACTTCCCCACCATAACATATCGCGAAGCTGGGGAAGCTTACACATCCTTAGATATTCGTTAAATTCTTTACATTGATTCGCTGTAGGGGGTTGTMCCCCGCCGATAATACTTTTCCCGCTACACCGATAATAAGCTGGACCTGCACGTCTGACCTGATGCCCCAGGAAAAGGAGGACGTAAGCTCAAATATCATGGAAAGCTTGATTTGAGTCCAAGCAATAGTAGCAGGGCTTGGGCGCCATGCACAATGGGTATTTCTAATCAGTAATTGTGAAAAAGTTGTAGATTCCTTCAATATAAATTCTTATCCGTTTTCACTGACAAAGGACTCAAGAAACCAGAGAATTCCTCTTACGATTGTTTTAATCAAGAATCGTCTCCCAATTCTCAATCCAAAATGACGACCACAACCCCCAACGACGAGCTTAAGCCACTGCTCATGTTCAACCATGTTGGCCTACACATGCCCAATCAATGGAAGATTTGCTTCCTCGTTAAAGAGCTCGGTCTGAAGTGCGATATGAAATATCTGGACTTCAACAAGAACGAGCAGAAGCAGTCTCCCCACATTGACTACAACCCCAACGGACGCATCCCCACCCTCGTCGACCGCAACAATGATGACTTTCCTGTCTGGGAGTCTAACGCGATCATGATGTATCTGATGGAGCGTTATGATCCGGAGAACACGACAGGATTCTTGGGAACTACTCCAGAGGAGAAGGCCCAAGTCATCCAATGGCTCTTTTTCCAAGCCAGTGGACAAGGTATGATATTCAATAATCCCCTGAATTTCTTGCAGCGAGCGCCAGATGACGGCGTAACAAAGTAAGTCCAAGATAACTGATTTTGTAGGTCCGTACTATGGCCAAGCCCATTGGTTCATCTATCTTCACCCGGAAGAAATTCCATCGGCTATTCATCGCTACCAGGATGAAATTCTACGTGTGATGGGCGTGCTTGACGGCCATCTCAAAGAACGCGACTGGTATGTAGAGCTCCGTCCTCTTTTTAATGCTTTCTTGTGCTCTCATATAGTCTGCCGCGACATCATTTCACGTCAGTTAACCTTTAGTGCCTGTTTAGGATCGTTGGAAACCAGTGCACCCTCGCTGACTTTGCGATCCTCCCGTATAACATTTTCTATGCTCCACGCCTTCTCCCCGAAGGCGTCAGCGTAGAGGAACGGTTCCCGGCCGTTGCAGCTTGGCAGCAACGTGTAGCTGCCCGTGCGTCGGTCATTGAAACAATCAAGGAGAGGGAGGTCGAGATGCGTGAACATGCAAATACTATTCCCATCTTCCGTGGTGAGAGGTCTCGTATGGAGCCTGTGCTTCCAACTTTTGTGGACGTAGGTGCTGTTTAATACGCACAAGAGGACTCAAGGAAGACTACTAGATTGCTGTAGTGAATGCAATGATTTGAAGGATGATTAACTCAAACTATGACACATTTATCCCGCGCTCTGTGATATGATAATAGTATTCTCGACTGATCGGGAATAGTGACAATGATCATTATTCTTTTGTCAACAGAACGGTCGATCTGGTAAGGGGTATCATTAAGCCCTGTGTGTAGGTTGTTTAGCATAATTCAGTCGTATTCCTCCGAACATTCATGTGCCCCGCCGAAAGTAGCTTCCTGACGCGACAGCATATATAGAGTTGCTAACATGAGGAGAATGTTGATGCACTCATAATGCAAGTTGTTGAACAGCTTAAAAGGGTCAGATCATCAAAGTATTGGACTTCCTATAAACATTTAGGCTCGGTTTTTATTTAAACCTTATGTATTACACAAAAGTCTGAATAAAGGAGTGGATATAGATAGTGCAGTGAGACGAGCCTTAGATGGCTTTCAATTCAGTACAACTCAATTGATCGCTTCTTCCAAAATGATCCAGCAATTGTAGGCCCATCGTTAGCAAAAGTTGCCAGTATATCCTTCTCATACAATCTTTCTATCATTCTCTCGGAATGCCGTCTTCTAATCGGGCGCATCACCTCCCCTACTCCCAATATTTGTATAATGATAAACGTGCCAACCCTTTCAAATTGCAGTTTCGATCGTCCTCGAGATTGAAGAATTAAGCCTTCGACTCTCCACTGGGGGTTGCCAAAATGGAAGGACGTGCCATATTGGAATTCTTGTGTGACCAACAGGACTGGATTAATTATAGATCGAGTGTCGTACAATAATTCGACCTGACATTCATGGAGAGTTCCAATGTCATTTTCCTTGAGAATCCAGAGTGGAGCCTTTAGACGGAGAAATGAGCCCTCAGCCTGTGTTAATGGATCTGGTCCTGTGATGACAGCTTCTTCAAGTAAGACATGGGCGGTTTCCCATATTTTACCTGGAAATGATCCTACTTTAGGCATAACAATGCATTCATCCAACGATGCCCAAGACCATGTAGGAAACGCGTGCTCAAGCCTTTTAGCCCTTCCTTCAGTGCGTTTCTGCACCTTCTCAAGGGGTGGAAATCCAAGTAGATAAAACAGGTCTCCTTGTGATTCCAGTTGCCATAGAAGCTGCGATTCAATGCGCAAAGACCAAATACCAGCCATATACTCAATATCTGTGCCATCTACTTTTTTCACTTCGGTCTTAAGCTCTCGGGCCAATGCCGATATGGCAACGAGCTTGTCTCTAGGATACGTCAACGAAGCCGAGGTGTAATTGCGCACCATTTCCCCCCAGATCTCAAGAGGCTCTTCTTCAGGTGATCCCTTCTGATTACCAAGATACAGCCGTCCTTTCAGTTGACTGTATAACGGTATACCCTCCGAAGCAATCATCTCCCTACACTCCCAATAGATCATGCGCTTGCCGAAATGGATGTTGCTGGGAGAGAGCATCCGTTCCTGCAGAACCCATCCTCGTTTATGAAGCACTGAGTCCTCGATTTCCTTGTATATCGATTCATTCTTACACCTGTACTGCCAGTAGCACAGATATTTTCCCGCGAAATAAATTCCAGGTAAGTATTCCCAATCGCTCTGGACACAGATGGGTTTCAAAAGACTAGGGTCTCGGGTGGAAAAGCAACCACCCTGACAGTCTTTGGCCCCCATTGCTGCAATATTGCAGACTCCGTTCTTATACACTTCAGCCATTTGTTGGCACTCCTTCTGCCAGTCTTCGAGCGAGTCTTGAATAATGCATAGGCTATCCACCCAGATATACTCAACGCCTACAGCACGTGCAATCATAATGGCATCTGTATAAGTTTTTGGCATCCGTTCGATTGACACACCAGCCTGAAACTCCTCCAAGGTATCTCTCGTGAGCTTCAATAGAGATCCATCACCCCAGCAGTGGCTGAGTGTGCAATAAGCAATGCGGTCAGATCCTTTTCGGGAGGACGGATTGATGACAAGATGGGCTTGACCAGATTCCGAAATGCAAAGGAGTCTACATGGCACCCAATCGCTTCTACTGATATTGCATTGTTCATGATTTTTGCAATCGATGACCCATTTTTGCGCTTGAAGTAGTGATTCGGGGGATGATGTAGACCCAGGTACTGCGCTTGGCTTGAGTAGTTTGTCGTATTCGGCATCAGAAATCGCACGTTCAGAAAATGGATATACTTCTTTCATATCCAGCTCGATCGCAACTGCTCCAAAAACACCTTTTAGCGTAAAGAAAACGCAGTGGGCTTGCTCGATGGTCGCGTTGAGCGATTTGCCGTCATTCGTGAGCTCGCCTTCCTTCCTCTCATCCTCTATGAAGTTTTCATCTTCTATCTCAAACCATAAACCAGCGCAGAGCATGCATTCTGTTTCTCCACAAAATTGAAGCTCATCAAGGGACTTGTGGTGGGGTAGATGTTTCCAGGCTCTCAGTTTTTCGCTTTCGCAATGCGGAAATTTTCCGACGAATAGAGGACGGCAGTATTCGCAGAGTGCTTCATTCATGTCTCAAGCCAATAATTTAGTCAATAGTCTGGTCGGTTGAAGTGGCGACGTTAGTAGGAGGTCTGGCTACAGCCTTGTGAGATTTCCAGCCCTGGGCGAATTCGTATATGCGTGCCTAGCCAACTAGCCAATCAGTGAAGACTGGTTCCACACAAGGATTAACGTTGATGAGCAAGGGTGTATAGATGCCCTTCATTCCGGCCAATATCACCGATCCACCATTCCTGGATTTGCACAGTTCATAGTGACGAAGTAGTCGTGCGATGATAAAGTGCAGCTAGAGAGAGTCCAGCTTCGGTGAGTCTGATTAAGGTCGTAATGTGGGAAACTGGCGAGGCTGCAGCATCTGATAGGGTTTAACTAGAGAGTAGAGACCTTGCAGTATGAGAAGCTTTATTCAATTATAAACCATGCTATTCAGGTTTGGGCTGTAGCATACTGGGGGTTTTGGTTAAGAGAAGTAGGTTTTAAATTCCTATCAAGGAGCTTTGAAGTCTGAGTCTCAGGAGAGAAAGGTAGTGTATGTACAAAGTTACGCAATTTGAGGAGTTAGAAAGAGAGTTGTGAATCTACCAAGGCCCTGTACTTGCTAAGGAAGACTATTGAATGGAAAAGCTTCTCAAGATATACGGGAGGCCCGCAACTGTTTCCTTCTAACGGGGCGAGCAAGTATCCCTTCTATTCTACAACGACGTAGTCTGTGACGACGCTGCGCTGCTTACCGGCCCACTTGGTACTGGACTAGGTCCTCCAGTGGGCCTGGGGAAGCCGCTGGGCATTCCCGGAAAGTTAGTTGGGAAACCGCTGGGGAAGCCTCCTGAGGGGAAAGGGAATCCGGACGGGAAACCACCTGGTGGGAAACCTCCGGGCCCGCCAGGAAACGGATTGGGGTTCGCCTTACCGCCATCCTTGCCATAGTTCGCTGCGGCATTGACAGTGCGATTGGCCTTGGGGTCGACACCAAATGCGATCCAACCGAAAAGGCCATCGGATACAGACGAGCCGAGAAAGCTGTATTCGAGCACTGGGTCTCCATTCTCAGCTTCTTGTGCAAATATAAAGTCCTGCTCGTTGGTGGTGAGGGGCTGGGTGTTGGTTGTGTATGGGTGTGTGGCTTCAACCTGTTCCAGGAGAGATTGGTCAAAGAAAACCTGGCCAACATGCGAGACGGTGCCTCCGGTGATGGTGTTGTTGGGAAGCGTGGTGGCATTAAGGTGAACCAAGACTTTCAACTAGTCAGTCTCGAGGAGTGAGCTACCAAACGGGAGATGCTTACCATGAATATGAGGAGTTCGGCCAACGTAGTGGCCAGGCACAACGGTCTTGAAAATAACAACACCGTCTTCTTGGCTGGGCTGGATCCCGCGGAGCATGGTGTTGTTCAGCTCTCGCTCGTCGGATACACCATTCGCATTCCCGGCGGCGATACCACCATATACACCCTGTATATTTTAGCGGAAGTGCTTATCGTAGGATATGAGAGCATCACTAACAGTACTGTTGCAGGACCACATCTCCATATACACTCCGGTCAAAGGCTTGCAAGTGTTGATGTCCAGAATCTGCACCTCATATGTTAATGGAACACCAGGCTCTTTGTTCGTCACATCCTCGCGAACCGCCTCTCCGGTTACATCTAGATATAGTCGATTAGTGCACGTTCTTCTAGGAATGTAGAAAACCTACAATACGGCCCCTCGGTGACCTCAGGAGATAGAATGCAAGAGGCATTCCCAGCAAAGAGAACATCATGCGGTGTCTGTGAGGTATAGTTATGGGGCGAAAGATGCGAGGTATTGAGTGCAGTCCGGAAGTCGCGAGCCTCGAGGCCACGCTTCTTGCGTAGCTTTTCAACATGTGCCCGACGCCTGGCAATGGATCGTTCCTGGATTCCCAGTTCTTTCAGCTTCTCCGAGCAATGAGCCAAGGAACGCCGTTCAGTGCTAGCCAAGTATGCAGCACGCTGAGCATTTTCAGCCTTGACATCATGACCCGGGTGGGCGAAAATGGTTGCAGGGAGCAGCGCTACCGCTAGCAGCGCGAGTGTCTTGTTCAGCATGACCATGACTACCGACAACGAAAAAGTGATACTTGAGGGCTTTACATGAGGCTCTAGATACCTCGTGTTGCACTTATTTATACATTGTGGCCCTATAAGAGATAATTCTCCGAGAGAAAGGTCTCCTGGACCGCCGCGTAAGTGAATGTTCAAAGTATATTGAGCTTCGGCCCTTTTCTTCTCCTACCTAATACTGATAGATCGCCATTGCTGCATTTATGTGGACGGTGAATATATCAGATTGCAGTTTGTTCAATGATTGACGAACCTACAGGCGGATGTTTCCGTAGTCCTTGCTCTAAGCTGACGAATTCTCATCCTATACTTTGGGAACAATATGAAGGTCTTGGCTACAGGGAGATTTCATCAATCAGAGCTTGGTTATTCGTCATAAAGACGGGGAAGTCGTCAAAATAAGCTCCTCGACCGTTTGTCCACTCACATTGCGACGTCTATTCCAACCGGGTAAACTGTGTATGCCCGGGATTATGTTCAGTTTGTTAACTACAATTTAAGTGATTACAATGTCCGCTTGACCATTGGCTCCTGATTGCGTCGCGCGCAGCCGTTAAACCCGGATTCCGCTCAAAATTCTAAGAGGTCTGCAATTTTGAGAGAGGTATGGTAAACTCTGCCAGGATACATTTACACGCGTTTGCGCAGGGGTCCTGGTATCAGGGTTAGCCTTTTGAAACCCTGGGAACCTGCACATTCTGTCAATGCTGATGAACGATGACCGAAATAGCATCCTACTACAGATAATTAGCACAGAAAAGGGGCATCATGAGAGCACATACGTCTTGCATATTCTGCTGCGACATCGTTGACATCAACTCCAGACAATGTCGAGATAAAAACAAACCCTATACGAGAAGACTAAGAAGCAAAGAATACTTCGAACAACCAAGAAATATAGATTTCCTCCTTCTAGTCATCTTCTAGTCATCTAGCCTAAGCAGAAGTACTTCAGTTCATGATTGGAGTGTTGCCTCATAGATAAAAGCGATCTGGAAGCGGAGCCTTAGTCTGAACTTCGGAAAATTTTCACAGCATTGTATCCCTAGACACCATTGACGCAAGCGCAACTGATGATCGCACTAGCTACTGTTCAAGTTATTGGTGCGGCGTTGTAATGTAATCTGCGGCGCACGCAAAGTGGCGAACCAGTCGCAAGGGTCAGGTATGACATGATAAACATTATTCGCCGCATATGCCCCCAAAATACAACAAAGAAATGAGAGACAACAGCTATGTACTATAATCATAGGCACATTTATCTCCAATCGAAATACGTATGCATGACGCGCGGTCACTGTTGGGCTCGCGTGTGAGATTCGGATGGCTCGGCCGCAATGTCCACATCGACCTTACGTTCCCTCCAAGACAAATTGGACATCTTCTCAGAGGCGCAGTAGCTTTCCCCAGCCATTATTTGAAGACCTCATTCGTTCCAAAACGCGAAGTTTTCTATGTTCCACGACCTCCTTAGCCAACTTGACGAATGTCCTGCTTCGAAAGACATTCGAATCATGGAAGGCGTTACAAATATTTACAATTACGTCATTTGCGGGCATGTATCAGATTCATAGGGAGATCGAGAGGCAAACTGTTGACAAGATGCAGTGGTGGAACCGCTGGATGTGTTCTTGCGCGTCGATTGGCTGAGAATCCAGTGGTATCAGTGGTATTGATCGAAGCCGGTCGACCGAAAGAGGAGGTTCCTGCACCCGATATCCCTGCCGCGTACATGTTAATGCGAGCGTCCGTCGTACGATGATACAAGGAAGGTAACATTTTCATAGTGTCTCCCAGATATTGGGCACTGAGGCAGATTGGAATATTCAGAACCAACCTTGTGTCAAATTGGACGGCCGAAAGCTTCACCTAGGTAGGGGAAAATGGGTATATATTACATTCTGAGACGTGAACGAGTGCTCACGATTGGTTCAGATTCTTAGGGGGGAGCAGCGGATGTAATGGCACGCTATGCATTCGGCGACTGGAGTATGGATGGCTGGAGTATGGATGGCTGGAATGGGACCGAGATGTTTCGATACATGAGAAAAGTGAACAGCCACATGAATGAAAAACTCCCGGGATGCCCAGAAGTAGCCACACTCAAGCCGAACATTTCTGTAACAAGGACTGATTCAAGGCAGATATGCAGGCGCATGGAACCCAAGGCCCGATTATGACAACACCAGACGACCCTGCGCCAAGATCTAGCCTTGTTCTGGATTCCTTCCAGTCGAAAGACTTGCGTCTTCAGCCGGATATGTTCTCGGCAGGTACAAGTGCTGATGGGTGTGGGCATGCTGTCAGAAGTATCTACAAGGGGGTTCGAACTGCGTCTGCCGACTATCTGGAAAACAAACAATCTAATAATAATCTTGATATGGTCACAAATAAATACGTCGACAAATTCATCTTGGAGACAGGCGAGAATGAAACACTGAAGGCTTCTGCCGTCGAGGTCCAAGGCACAAACGGGGAAAGAAGTATCTTTAAGTTATTCTTACCGCGGGCGCGTACGGTAGTCCGGCAATACTGCTTCGGTCCGGCATAGGGCCTAAAGTCGAACTCGACCCGCATGGTATTGAAACTAAATTTGATCTTCCAGGTGTTGGCAGGAATCTCATGGATCATACGGTGGTTTGTCTTTCAATTACTGAATTGATAAACATCCCCATTTTTAACCACCTCATTAGGTCATGCTAAGCTTTTACGAAGTATCTAAACCCAACCTTACCAATGATCACCGGATCCGACACAGTGGAGGGCGAGAGAAGACAGCGTTAGAGTACAAGACTACCCATACAGAATTTCTCTCCCAGTTTCCTTTCGGAGTCTTTGCATATACACGCCTTGATGAGAGGCTCAAGGACAATGAATTGTGGCAGAAAGCAAAACGCTCTGATGGCCGCAGCCCTATAGGCACTACTCTAAGCCAGCCTCACGTTGAATTTTGGAATACAGAATGCTATAGTCCAAAGTATATGTTTAAAGACTTTCCTCCTAATGGACGGTTCGCTTTTGCAATCGCTACTACCTTTTTCTCTACAAGATCAAGGGGCGAGGTGCCGCTACAGTCTGTAGACCCCAAAGTAAACCCAAGGTGCAGCACGGTTTTCTCGACGATCCGCTTGACATGCTTGTATTTAGGGAGGGATGCAAATTTGCGAATAAGATCGTACTCGAGGGGGCTAGTACCAAAGATATCATCGTAGAAAACTAGCCTGCTGAACATGGCTATGCCAGGTTCACGACAAGAGAAGAGTGGGAAGGGGCAATTCGCCAGCGAGCAGATACTTGTATGTTTCCTTGTGCTCTTGTGCTGCCCTCATTGACATGTGTAGGTTACCATCCCGCTGGAACATGCAAAATGGGGAATCTGGATGATGAAAGTGCGGTAGTAGATGCACAGCTTCGTGTGCGAGGGGTTAGCAATCTACGTATCGCAGATGCAAGCATTATGCCACTCTTACCAAGTGGGCATCCGCAAATGGCTGTATACGCTATTGCGGAGAAAGCTGCGGACTTGATAAAGCAGTAAATCACAAGACACTATGAGGATCCGAGGAAGATCTAGCGGAATCATACCATACACTTGGCAAGGCGGTCAAGTGCAGTTGTCTGTATCTTCTATCCGCTATGCAAGCGACAATTACTCATTTCATACGATATTTAGTGAGGCGTCCAAGTTTATAGATAAACCCAATATATATGAGGTATTGCTCGCCAGTCAAGCGCTCTACAATATAGAGATTCTAACAACATGATTCCAGCCGCTATTTAACACGATATCTTCTTGCTAGATGTATGTCCTGACTTTCACATCAACTGAGATATACTTGTAGGACGTATGTCACTCTAGGTAGATGGCCCCTTGATCCATCAATATATTCAAATTTTCCATTTACATTACAACACTGTCCTTATGAACACACCGCTCGAGGATCGACATAACCTCTTCTTTCTTGAGATATCCCTTCTCGACAACAACATCCAAGAACGGTCGTTCTTCCAGCAAAGCCAAGCGTACAATTGTTGAAACCTGCGCGTAGCCAAGGGTAGGTACAAGAGCAGTCGCTAGTGCGCTAGATGCAAGTAAATGTTTCTGAGAGACATCTTTGTTCGCAACTATGCTGTCGATGCATCGGTGTGTGAATACCCGGGTAGCACCAGTAAGCAGGCGGATGCTGTCAAGGAGTCGGTCGCACACCAACAGCTCGAAGTGATTGATTTCGAGCATACCTTGCTGACATCCCATTGCCACAGCGGCGTCGTTACCAGTAATTGCGAAGGCAACTTGACAGACTGCTATCGGAATAACGGGGTTTACCTTTCCGGGCATGATAGAAGATCCCGCCTGGACTGAAGGTAGAGTGACTTCCCCAATTCCGCCACTGGGCCCTGATGATAGAAGAATGAGATCATTGGCGATTTTCCATAAAGAGTTGGCGGTATTTCGTAGCTCCCCTGATAGACGGGCACATGTGTCCATATTTTGCATACCGTCGAATGCGTTACCGGTAGGTTCTACTTTGGCATCGAAAAGTGATGATAGATGGCGAAATACGGCCGCTCTATACTTTGGCATTGATCCAAATCCGGTCCCAATAGCTGTTCCTCCTAGGGGAACGACTAGGAACTGTTCGCGGATCGTGTCGAGCTGTTTCTCGTGCCGCCGGATGACGGCTTCATAGCCTCCCAGAGCCTGCCCAAAAGTCATGGGCTGCGCGTCCTGAAGACACGTTCGTCCAAGGCGAAGAAGTGATGTGTATTCTTCACGTTTCGTTGCCAACGCATCTGCCAGTTGCCGAAGCGTTTGCAGTGTTTCTGCCATGGACCGGTAGACGGCTAGCTTCATGGCCGTTGGTACCACATCATTAGTTGATTGTCCCATGTTCACGTGATCATTCGGATGAACGAGACTGTAGTCAGAGAGCGGCCGGCCTGAGTTTTTTGCAGCAATATTCGCGATCACCTCGTTGACATTCATGTTGGTCGACGTGCCTCCCGAGCCCTCTAGCATATCCACGGCAAGAGATGCGTCATGCTTGCCAGCTTTGATCTCTTCGCAGGCCACAAAAATAGCGTCCGCCTGTTCCGACGATAGGCTTCCAATCTCGCAATTTGCGCGGGCTGTCGCTTGTTTTATCGTAGCGAATGCGTTGATGAAGTCCGGCCATGTTGTGATAGACCTTCCAGAAAGGGGGAAGTTCTCCAGCGCCCGAGCGGTGTTGATGCCGTAAAGCACCTCGGCTGGCAATTCCAATTGACCAAGACTGTCCTTTTCTACTCGTGTGTTTACCATGATCATGAGCCCGCGAACTAACCGGATTGACCACTAGAAAGAATGCGTTGAAACAGAGAAGTAGGTTGGAATGCAAAGCCTAGGGTCCAAACTTGCTTTACCGAAGTCGCAAACCCGTATAATCTAGATGGTGTCGGGAAGGAGAACAGATCGCTGAGCAGGCGCTAAAAGAGCGAAGACAATGAGAGATATCAACGACCTTATAGGTGCAACGGTATAGAAGAGATGTGATATGGGCTGTTGCACGAGCGAGTAAAGCACAAGATATATAACTAGATGACGGGGCGCTCTCGGGCTAAGCTAATAAACAGATTTACTGCGGGAGCCGATAGTACTATGGCCGATCTTACGGGTAGCAGGTGCTAGGAGGGTGGGACTTTGTAAGAAACTTCGTCGGTGTAATGAGATGGCGGCCGGCAGGATGGTCGGTCCAAATCCTCGGTAATAATTAGTACTGTTATTCCCAATGATTGGACCGATAAGTAAGAGATTGACCTGTAAGCGGTGCGATTTCCCTCATATACTGATGTGGCAACGACTATCAATCATCGATCGCACTGGAAGAATCATGCCATGAAGGCGGGCCTCACCACACGATCTTCAAGAAGAACACAGTCCTCATAACATGTCCTCTCGAAAGAAAGAGCGCATTAGCTAGTTTTTCCATGGAGCTCATGACTGTCAGAAACTCCCGTGATTGTGAGGTATCGAGTAATCGATCGGCTCGTTTCGGCCGCTAGATGCTAGCGACCGTTGGGCGCCGTTCACGGAATGTCTCCTCGCAGAACGTCGTCTTTCGGCCTCTTTCATCCAATGCCGAAGGTGGCTCGGTCCTCTCGAGCAATTCACTCCAACGATGGCCAGAGTCGTTCAGAACACCGACATTCTGGTTCTCTTCTATTCTGCCCCATGGAGATGAAGACATGTTAGGAATGCTCCAACCCACCTCATTACCCGCCGCGCAAACCAAAAGAACGAACGACAGAAACGTTTCCTGAGAGCTTTGATCTCAGGAAGCCTGGCCGAACAATCTATTAACATCTGCAAGGTAGACTCTACTCTCTTTAGAAATGGCGTGGACTTGAACCAAATTCACATACTTCAAATCAGACGGTATAGCTCATGATTGATATGGTATGGTGGTTAGGGAGCCGCGGCCGACTGACGCGTGCAAAACCATGTGAGATAGCAAATCACTATACCTGAATTGTACATCTCTATCTACGTGGGATGTGCAGTGAGGTGTAGGATGCTTCCTTCCAGGTTGGCATGGCTGATTCAGACCATTTCATTACGATGCGTTTGGATTCTTCATCGCAGCACCTTTCCGCATATCAGGTTATTAGACCACCAGGAAAATCTGCATTGATGTTGTCATTAGTGGAGGCTTAATATCATCAAACATATCCACTCAGTACACTCGTAACCCGACAGTTCAACATGAAGGCCAGTATACCCTTCGACAAACCAACGCGGCCCAACCACATCATCCAAATTCAAAAATCTCATCACCACTGGAACACCTTGCAAAAACGAACTCCTACCTCAAGCGGACGTGAGTAAGACGATAGATAAGTGTATAATCGCGGCATGGATTACTACTACCACTATTATCTATCTCCGACATAAGCACGCGGCAAACCCACATCAAGCTAACGTGATTTTATTGATATATACAATGGCACGCTATCTCGACTACCATACCCTTCTATCTTGCTCACAACGCCTAATCTACTTCATATTAGTTTATGTAGCAGTATGAAGTATCTGCTTCTCCTCCCTCACCCAGCACACTTCCCCGGTCACCCTTCTATCTATTCTCATCCCCGAAAGTCTAAACCCCAAGGACTGAAATGCTCCCCAAAGCCCCAATTCAGAATCCAAAACTTCGCTAACACAAGCACCAATATCCAAAATCCCGCCGGCAAGCCCACACTATTTCAAACAACCACCCCAACCAACCCAACCCCCAACGCCGCAACAACACCACTCCTCCAACCTGACCCCGCCGTCGGTACAGCCCCATTGACATGAACAACCCTTGTATGTCCCGTCTGCCCCTCGATCGTGCCCAGACCAATTCTTCCTTTCCCTGGTGGCGGCAACTGGCTCGGCGCCATATCGAACTTGACTGTGATTGTGATCGGAACCCAGGTCTTGGAGGTACCGCCCACTTCCGTCTCAACCCATTGTACGGTCACCCATTGGCTGCCGACGGCGGTGGAGGCAGGTAGTGGAACAGAGGCCGATGTTGTTGTCATTGGGATCAAAGGTGGGGCGCGGAGCCTGGAGTTGGATTGTTAGTTTGATAGATGGTAATTTGGGAGGGCAATGTACTCTATGATTCCAGGGTGGTGGGGATTGATCGTTGGATATGGAGCGGCTGTGCTTGGTATCAGGGCTGGTGTTGCTCTGGCTTTTGTCGTTGTCGATGTTGATGCACTGGGGGGCTCTGATGGTCGGACTGCATGGCTTGAAGTGAGAGTTGGTAGCAGAAACGATGCTATCGTAGTTATCCGCATATTGGAACTCGTCAAGTGAGAATGATTAAAATTCTGACAATCTGATATCCAGGAGTGTCGATGCCGTCTATAAAGCGCGTTCAGATTCCAAGCGAACTGAGTGGAGACGTTCACCCGCGAAACCCCTCCCCTCTCAGCTCACCGGACTGTAACCAAATCAATCAGGAACTCGATTGAAATACCGAATTTCAGGATACTGTAAACGTGGTACTGAATGTCAATAGTCGTCCTCTCACGAAGACTGGGCGTCTAAGGAAAATGTGACCGTAATCAAATGTGCGCGACTAGCGAGTGCAAGAGCGCGTATGAAGAGGTACAAGCGCCGCTGTGTAAGTGTAACCGTGAATTATGTAGAGTAGAATCTTTGCACGACGTGAGGCCAAAAGGAAGTAAGTGAGTGTATTAATTGATCAACGAAGCTAACGAGCGAAAGACCATACGATTTGTTGTATTCTCAATTGGCAATTGCGATGAGAGCAAACGAGCGGAAGGGTTGACGGATCAACATATGATTCTTGAAAGGAATGAACGTGTTGGTGACTCTCAACTTCGGATCTGGTGGCTGGAATGCACCGCGATTACCATGGGAAAGAAGGAGAAGAGCTGAAGCAAAGAACAAAGTCAAAGGCAGAAGCCATGCTCTACTCAAAGAAATCCCAGACCATTTCCACGATAACGACAAACCCTGGTTGTATGCACGCTCTACCTCCCCATTCGAGATACTTATCTCGCCTTGTGCAATCTCAATCCCAACTGCGCAGAACATCTACATATCAGATTCGCGCGATACAATATCGAGTCCGAGCTCCTGATTGGTGGATGGACATACCAAGCATTTCGTCAAATACCCCAGATCCAGATTAGTATAAGTGCTTGGCTTTTAGAAGGAGGAGAGCGCCAGATATGGGGTGCGAGGCTGTTGTTCCACGGTACGATGTGCACGGGAAGGACGGTGGTAGCCGCTGGGTCTGTACTACGGGACCGACAAGTAGGGTACCGTCAACATGCTCCTTAGAGCATAGAAACTGGATCTATATACATACTATGAAGTACTTTAGGTGTGTTGTGGTGAGGGCGTGGGTGGCATCTTTCGCGAAGGGGGAAAAGGGGCTAGATGAGGAAAATTGAAGGGGCAGCCTGGGAGGTTAGGGAAGGTATGACAATTTATCCAGGCGCAGTGTGCAGCCAGGAGGCATGGGTCACGATAGATGGGATTTGGTGGAGAGCTTCTCTCACAAGCAATTTCCCGTTTCTCTGGCCCCAATATCCGAACGTTGTCTTGTGATGGTGACCAATCGTAACACCCGAGATGAATGAACGGGATGAACCGGGGTCTTATGATCGAGGAGGTTAAAAATTGCATGGAAATCAGCCATGACTACAGGCAATCTTCGATAATTGGCGATAGGGCTCATATCTCTTCCCATCTGCTCAGTCACAATAACAATGTGGATGCAGCCTCATACGTCCCCCCAAACCTAATGCAACAGCTGCGACCACAAAATACGATGCTAATCATGAATGCGACATCATGCCACACAATCTCCTCCAATACGGAGTGCTTCTTAGCCTCACGGATAGGCAACCATCAATCATACCCTAATATTTAAAAAAAGATCACCTCAACCGTCGCGTGCCGGAAATATCGCGTTGAAAACGAGGTAGGATCGGATCAACACCAGGGATGTTGACTCTTCTGACAACCTCATCTCATATTGGCCTCGGTTCGGGTCCCAACCCATCGCAGAACTTCGACCATGGAGTGAGACATACCGGCTACTTTCCCTTTTGAGTAGTAGGTGATGGGAGCTTCGTCCGTGATATTTGACAGACTGTCGGGTGAGCATGTGGACCTCAATACCTGAGTGAGTTTCAAAAATCCATTCCACTCGGGCGAACAAGCTCAGTATTGCGCTCACAAACCTCCACTTTGCTGGCAGTGCTTACGCTGTTCACTGCAGAAATCCACTCTTTCCAAAATTTTGCATAGCCAAGATTAACCCACAAAACCATTGCTCAATGCCTCCCCCAAATCCACACAGCGACAGACCAGGGCACGCCATGTACTCCGTAGGCCTCCCGCCGCTCGTCCGCCCTCACGGAACCTCCATACCTCTAAATCCATTTCAAAGCATCATAGCTTCGTCCCGGCTCCAAGGCCCCTCCAAAAAAGCACCCTGAGAAAAGAAAAGAATTAAAAAAGAACCGCCCACAATAATTTAGCAAATAAACCAGAAAAAAAACAAGCCTCGTTGCCCTAACTAGCGCAGGGTACACGCCCTTATGCACTGCGCACACGCGCGCACGCACGCGGACGGGGGACGCCTCAGGGGTCGCGACCCGAGCGACCGAAAAAAAAATGCCACCACCACCAATTCAAAGCGGCCGCTCCCAAAAAGTCAAAAAAGTTAGAAAAAGCCACAGCATGCACCTAGCCAGACCCTTTTCTAAGGGTGCGAAGGGTTTCCAGCGCGCCGGTCGATAAGTCCGTAGACAAGCAATTCTTAGTCTCTGCGGGCTTGAACGCCTAGGTAATCGATAGTTGTAGTCAGGGACGACGTGGAGAGCTGATGCGGTGGAGTGTTGGATCTAGAATTTTAGAATTGCGCTTGGCTTGGTTAGTTTGGTGTAATGACTACGTGCGTACGGAGCACCGAGTATATAATTCGTGCTTAGATGGATGGGGAATGGGACTATTGAGGTATAGACAGGGACGCGCGAGGGCGCAGGAAGTGGATAGGTATGCGTACGTATGCCTATGATTTAGCATTAGCATTGTCATTACCAACTATATCCCCCCCCAAAACAACGAAAGATTATCAAGCAACTATCCCAATAGGAACCCATGATCCATTCATCTATCGATTCCTACGCAGTGCCCGTGAAAGCGGGTCCCAAACACCTACCTACCTGACTGAGCAAGGCAACCAACGCGCTCTTCCCACCCGTAACATACTTCCCATCCTCACATTATCAAAATCCATACCCCAATCTGTAGAAATGCCATAGATAGAGAACAACACAACACATATCCTATGTATCTACCTAACCACCCAGTCCAACCCAGTCCAGTCCAGTCCAGCTCAGCCCAGCACACCGAACACCATCACTCGGCGCCCCCGAACGCCTCGTCCACGCCTCATCCAGCCCAAAACCTCTCCTTTAGTACACCGTACAAGATCGAATCTGAAATCTAACTCTGAATCTCTGTTATCGCTTCGGCATCTAGCGAGTTGGGGCTGAGCTGAGCTGAGCTGGATCCAGTAGCATGGCATAGCATACCCGGCCATCTAGCTAGGTGGGACGATTCGATCATATCATAGATTGGATAGATTGTTAACGTGAAAGGCGTCATTTGTGGCTTTTCTTTTCTTTGCTTTGATTGATTTTGCTGTGCTGTGCTGTGCTGTGCTGTGCTTCGATGTGTTGTGAGGCATTGAGGTACCGCATGGATACCTACGTACTGCTCTAAGTGTGTCACTACTTGCCTGCCTGTGTGGGCTGTTGACATGTTATATGCACTCCACTGCATACTCACCATCACCATCCGCATCTACATAACAACTCCCCAAAAAGTCCCCCAAAAAACCAAGCACAAAAACATCACCAACACAAAAAAACCCCTCAAAATCTGATAAAAAAGCTCGTCTAATTTCTTATTTTTTTTTGTCTCGTCTGTTCTGTCTTGCTACTGTGCTGTTCTGGTTCTTCACTATGCTAAGCTAGCTTTTCGCTACACCAAAAAGCCATCCACAGCCAGCCAGCCACCTCTAATCTAGGCTCCAACTCTGGGCTTTCATCTATCCTCCTCTAGTTTAAAAAATTTCCAACCACTCAGGACGAGGTCCAACTTTCCCATGCCCCTTCCACATCCGCACTTCCCCTATACCCGCCTTCCGACAGCAGCCAAAACAAACATCCACCAGCACAAGGGAAGAAAAAATTTGAAGAAGCGGCCGTTAATGGCTTGAGACTGTGTGCGTACGTGGCACCGCACAAAGCCCCCTTCAGCGCCCCCCTCTAAACCATGTGCCCCAACCGCCCTGTCACTGTCACAGAACAGATAATCTAGGGCTCACCGCCGCCACCGCGGAAATAACGGATGAACGCAAGAAACTGCATCTCCGGTGTAAAGAACTATTGCCCAAAATGGGAGAAGAACATGCAAAAGAACAGAAGGTGAATAATTGCTGGACAGAAAGAAGCAAAAGTTCAAAAAAGGGATTCAATTTGACTCGAGCCATAAAGACTCTATCAAGGACCCCCGTTACAGGCATAAAAGTAGACTGTACAAGAAGCTTATGACTTAGACAATAGTGGGGCAATTGTAGATGCCGTAAAAGGTGCTAATGCGATTGGTAAAAAAGTCTTATTTGGATGCTTCGTGTCGCCGCGTGTGTACGAACCCGGGGCGTCCGGGAGAAGGGCTGGTTTGGTGGAGAAGATCCATCATCGGATATATAGTGAAAGGGTAAGGAAATGTGGAAAGGAAGGTGGGTGGATGATATTCATTCCCCGCTATAAACGCCGTAGCCTCATTGATGCACTCGATCGTGATTTCGAACAATTGTCGAAAGGAAGAATGGCTCTCTGCAAGATTCAAAAGCGATGATCTGCAAAGGGAGAGCGAGAATGTGGCAACGTGCCGGTTGGAGAGCCTGGACCACTCTTACAAAACGAAAGCTATGCTGAAAAGGGCCACGAATATCGGCGCGTACGTGGAGATAGACGAGGTGAAGAAGCTTGACGCGCCACTCGCGTTGGTAGTATCGTATACTGTTTGGCCAGGCGCATGGTCGGTACCATCGAGAGTGAAGAAGTAGGTCCTCGCCGATGAGTTGCCGTCATTTCCTGCAGGATCTGGTGCAACAGTCTGAGCGGGGATTGCGCAGACTTTTGTGGGGTCGAACGTTGGGCAGCGTTCCTTGTAATGGTCCTTCTCCTCATCACTGGTCGAGTTGAAGTAGGCTTTGACGTATGAGACGGTCAATGAGGTATCTTTGTCTGGAGGACCAGCGGACCATTTTGGATCTCCGTTACTCCAGTGGTTCATGAGCATGCGACCTCCCATAGTGGGGACGAAGTCAGTCATATCATACAACCACTCTCCGTCGACATAGAAGGAAACTCTGTCAGGGGTCCAGTCGAATCGGTATTCATGGAACTTTTCGTCGGGGCGGAATGGTAGCGGCTGGATCCTAAACTCGGATGTGTTTGAAGCGTCGTAGCCGTGAGCAACAGACTCTGGTGTGTGTAAAACAAGATTGACTGCGCCTTGCGATTCGTTGAACTGCTTGGAGAGGAATTCCATGTCGATTTCCTGGGAGTCGTTGAAGAACTGCGAGTAAGACATTAGCATTCGCAAGTCCATGTAACCGGCGAGACAATCGCATCATACCCAGAAAAATGCGCCACATGTTCCATGAGCCCCAGACAGTTTCATTCCCGCGCGGAAGCTTCCATACTGCATATCGTCTCGTACTGATGCCATTTCCGAACCATCGACGAATCCATGGGAGTGATCGCCTCGCACCCACAATTGCAAACCAGCATCTCCGCCATGATCGGATTCACCAGACCAGTCCCACTTGTTCTTGAGCGGGTTTACTTCGATATTCTCCACGCCAACCCTCTTTCCATAGGGGCCCCGTGCCTCGTCGGCCGTCATGTTCCACTCCTGCGGCCTCCAGCCCACCTCGGTCATATTGTCGGTGTCGGTGTGCAGAAAGTCATTCTCCATGAGATCGGTAAAGACTTCAAAGGAGGCATCGCCAGTCTTGTTGACCGAATAGCCGCATTCGCAGGCGGCATTGGCTGGAAGAGTACGAGGTCAGCTGTGGGATTCAGGATAGGCGCGCGGAAGACTCACTCAAGCGAGACATGGCCAATATAAGCCATGGCATGGCGGCCACAGCATCGCGTAACATGTTGTACATTAAAAGAGAAGGACTGGAGGTCAGTTGGAAAGTAAAAGAGCGACAAGAAGGGTAGCAAAAAGAAGGTCTGGGAGGGCGAGCGGGTTCAAGTAGGAGGGTGGAGCAGACAAGATCTGGGGGCACAAGGGTCTCCTAGCCCACGAACGGCTCAAGCGTCCAGGAGCAGAGAAGTAGTAATCTTGGGCAACCAGTCACGCCTTGGCCTGGTGCTGAGGAAGAAAAAACACGGGCGGACTTGAGAGGCGCCAGAGGCGTGCCGAAATGACGAGCACGAGGTTTTTGTGGAGAAGCTAGAGAGCTTGGAGAACGGCGCGGCCGCGATCAAGAAGTCCAGTGTCCAATGTGCACCTGTCGGGACCTGTCAAAGGCAGGGACCCTTTTCTGGCGCGGCAGCAGTAGCAGCAGGAGCAGGAAACTCTTCATGTTCTGTCTTGTCTGTCTCGTCTGTCTCTGCCTCGCCTCCTCCTCTTCTGGTACTACACAGGGGAAAGAAGAAGCAGAGGCCCTTTCCCTTTGCCTGTGCCTGTGCCTGTGCCTGTGCCTGCCCTGTGGCCGATGTGCGGAGAGGAATGCATAAAGAAAGAAACGCTTCTGCAGCATCAACGGGGCGAGGCGAGGCGAGATGCAGTCGTTGGTCGCACGACATTCCCTTAATTCTCCTATGCATTTCCTTCTCTGTTTCTCTCCCTTCTCCTCTCTCTCTCTCTGCCCTTTTTGGTCCTTTGCTTAGAAGACGCGCCTCCTTCCCCCCCCGGCAGCCAGGTTTTACGGTCTTGCTTTTGATTACGCAAGGGGCTCCTTGGTAACTGGGGGGGAACTAACTATCTAGGCATGGTTTGCGCTTGGTCAAGCGAAAGGGCAACGTAACGAGACGAACCCAAGAAAGTTTGGCCTTGGGCCTTGAAGGGGCACGGGAGCGTAAGTACGCCTGAGGGAGCGCCATGGATCGAGATGCTCTCTCCAACGTTCCAAGGTGACGAATCCTGAATCCCATTGTTGAAATTGCGGCGCGTGTTTTTATTGTTGGCCTTGCGATTGAGGCATCTAGTCTACCCGAGGGATGGGCAATGGCAATAATGGTATAATGGCAATAGAAATGACAATTCGAATCTTCAGTCACAGTCCTGTCGTGTCACCTGTCGTGTACTATTCCGTACACCTGTCGTCCGCCCTGCTGTACCCCGTACTCTGTACTCCCTTCTCACCTCCCCCACCCATCATGAAATCGTACCGAGTATGCACATGTTCTCAACGGTCTGCTGCCATACCGTGTATACATAATACAACAATACATAAGGCACATATATCATGCATCTCGTGTTCCCCCTGTAACGGCAGAAACAGGCACGGCGATCACGGAGCCGCGCCAATCATACTCGGGGCCATTCAGAGGCTGTGTTAGCCAAACTCAAGTCTCACGTGCCTCATCTAGGCAGGGGTCTCTCGGCAGCCTCATACCACGCTCGGCACTGGAGAAATATGGCAGCTAGGCCAGCTTGGAACTTCTTGGGCATTGAAATTGGACTCGGTCTAGGTTAGCCTGCTACTGCTGTAAATTCTCCATCCAGCTGCGCTGATTTCCCCCGCCAACTTTTGACAAGACAAAAGGCGAGACGCCCCCGACCATTAGCCAGCTGAAGCCCGAAATTTTTCTCCCTCGTCCAAGATGCTCCAACAAATACCAAGTCACCCGCGTCCCCTTGGCCAAGGAGACGAAATGGGTCGTGAGGAGTCGTACGCGCCCAAAAACTCCCCTTCCAATCGCCAAACATGAAAAACGCCGGTACAAGATAGTCATTTCAATAGATCAATAATGCGTCGTGGGGTATCATTACAAGAATCCAGACTCGGAGAGAAGTCTGTAGTCGCGTCAGTTGTCTCGTCCGGCTTAAACACACAGGGACGACAACCTACCTTGCAATCTTCTCATCTTCGCGCTCACGCGGCTCCACCTGTAGACTCATGTCGTACATCTCATGCACATCACCGGCCGATTGCATATTTGTCAAGATATAATCTTGCAGCTCAGGTACGGGCTGCAGCGGGTACGGCACATTTTGATACTGTTGGATATCGCGGATGACTTCCGCAGTCTTTGCGCGCTTGGCAAAGTTGATGAGATTCGTCTTCTTGATGAGTGATGGAATTCCGTCTTCAATGAAGGTCAAATCTGTGAGATAGACGCCTGTACTTATTAGAACAAGTCCGGATGCAAGATTGCGTTGTCCTCACCAAAGAATGGAATGCAAGGCGGGTTTGCCTTGTGGAGTGTGTCTCGGTATTCCGCAAAATTCTTGGTACTTCCCATGAGCTTCCGCATGCTTTCCAGTACTCCCATTGATCGTGCGTTTACCGCACTCCATGTCCTATTGAGACGATGAATTGGGGCTGTACCCAGAGCCGAGATGATGGAGGTGAGCGTGGAAAAGTTGTTTAGCAGTCGGCATTTCTGGTCATTATTAGCTATGCCCACGGATTCGCGTCGAAGACTTACATCTGCTACATTCACAAAGTGCTTGATTACAATAACACGCCGTCTTACATCCTGCTGATTCAAGATCATTTGGGCGACCCAATTGGTCAACTGATTTGAGTGAAGAATAAGAGCTTTCACGTTTGCAGCAGGATCAGGTTCTCCCGGCGCGAGCTTCTTCTGCCATGTCTTATTCAAGCACTCCGTTGGTCGAATTTTGCCGTAAAGTCGGGATTCGATAATAGTGAGTTGGCGAGCAAACTCCGTCGGATCAATGTCCAGGAACTTCAACTTCTTCATATGCTTTGGAAGAATGGGCTGTGGTGTCTGGGTGTTCAGTGTGAGTACGAGACGCTTCGTCGGGATGTCAGGTCCACGAGATCGCTGCTCGACCGATTGCATCAAAGGAGCAGCCCCGGGGGTGCTGGTGGTAGCGACATGGTCCTTCGCAAAATTGTATACCCTCTGGATTAATATCCTGGCGTCTTCATCATTGCCTTCCATCCAGTAATTTTCAAACCAACTCTTAAGGATATTGACTACACGGAATCGAATAGGTTTTTGCTTCTTATCAACCCAAGTCTGATAATCTTCCTTGGCTAAGCCATACGGAGGTTGAATGCTCCATCTCTTGACAAGCATCTCAAATAATTCGGAGGCAGTGGTGAAAGACCGGTATGTCAAAAGGAACGTGTTATTGAAAGCTGGATCGAGGCGGTCGTGACGGGTGAGCTGCTCTACAAGCCCAGTGAGAGTACCTCCTCGAAGTTGTGGCGGAGTGACCTTGTGATCATAGGACATCTCTCCCTCATGATCCAGCTTCAAGAACTCGGGAATTTCTTCCACTGTGGTTTGTGGGATTACGGGCACCTCGCCGAAGAAATCCTTGATCTTCTTGGTGCTGTTAGCGGTCCGGATTGGTTCCACTTTCGCTTCGTCCAAGGATGTCCCTTCAGAATATGAGTGGGGAGCCTGGCTGTCCTTCAATAATGGACGTTTGATGTCTGATAGCCCTCTGGCATGTGATGTATGCATTTCAGTGTCTGTGTTCCTTCGTGGGTCATTACGTGTTGCTATCTCTCCCAAAGGCACGGTGTCTGAAAATTGCTGCAGATGTCCGTATTGCTGAGCAATGTTTGATTCAAGATCTCTGCTGATAGCTCGGGCAGCGTTAATGCGATCTTCTAGTGAATCCCCTCTGGTCTCAGCCCATTCATCTGCCAATGGTGCTGCTACGCCCTGGCAGGAAATAACTAGCTCGGAAACTAGGTCATAAATCTTCTGCTTCTGGATGCTGAACTCCCCTAGTTGTTCTCCTGGCATTGTTGCTCCTAGGCTTGAGAGATTGATAGATTCAATGGTGGAGATCCATGGTCGGCAAACGTCCAGAACCTTGCCCGCCGCATTGCAGACGTTGTCTCCAATTATTTGGTGTCTATAGGGAGTAACAATCTTCTCTCGGACGACCAGTTGTTCATCCAATCTGCGAATGCTCGATACGATCAACCTCTTTAGGTCTTCCAATCTTTCGAGAACACGACTGTCCAGTTTCACCGTGGGTTCAATCAGGGGTTCATAGTCATCCTGATCAATGAAAGACATCGAAGAGGTTGGGTCACGCGTGTCTACACCATTGTTGTGCCAGTTACCACCGGAGTTACTGCCGACGACGAATCCAGGCACGAGACGAGGAATCTCTTCTCCCCGTTGTTGGCGAGCCACTTCAACGAATCCATACACTCCATTGAGGACTCCGTCTGCTTCCTTGAGACATTTCGAATAAGAATCCGGCGGTGGAAAATCAGCTGCAGCAATGTGAGAAGATAAGACAAGCTTTGAAAATCTTGACATGGTCTCCCGGAAGTGCGGATAAAGGAATTTGTTCGTCGAGATGATGGACGGATTTCCGGAATGATTATCTGTGGTTCCAGAGCCGGCCGCGAGAAGTAGCCTGAGGTGATCAGATATGTCTTCTGCTCGCTTGACAAACTCCGAACGATCACTGTTATTAATGGCCTCGCTGTATCGGTCGACGGCACGCCGCATATCATCTACCATTCGGCCCCACGTCAATGGCACCGGATTTCCATCGTCGAAGAATTTTCGTGAGGACGCAGATGTTACAGCCACCGGGCCCATGGCATTATTAGTGAAAGATGTCGCAGTGGTGCCGACAGGAGCCATTGAAGCGCCTGAGAAACTGACTCCGTTTGCGTCGTGAGATCTAGTCACTGGCGAGGCGGCATTCATGGAATCCATCGAGGTTGCGGGAGACACGCCGTCTGATATGCGTGTTCTACCAGTCTGGCCGATCCATTTAGCACACGTATTGTTACTATTATTTCGCAGACACTTACCAACGAGCTGTGTGATCCCATCATACCAGCAGGTCCTTCGAAGTCTGACGCCGAATTCTCGTCATCTGTGTCTTCGAAATTACCAGAGGCCATAACTTCTGGTGGTGGCCTAGACGAATCCGGGATGTATACATTCGTGCGATCAGGAGGCCCATTCTCATTCACACCTGGTGTCTCGAGTGGTAGTTCCATGGTGCTGACTCCCGTCAGAGTATTGAAGTAAAACAGCCTGCCATCAGGCGTGGCTTGAGGAATCCAGAATGCTGCCTCCTCTTGTTCCTTGCTCTCATTTCCCTCGATCGGTAACGAGTCGTTCCCGTTGACTGATTCTGTGTCAGAATTGGTATATTCTGTGTCTCCCAACGACTGGGTATCCTGATCGTCATCTAGCTCCCCGCCATTCCGCGCGTCCTCAAAGTCTTCGGAGGGGCGAGAGACCACGGCGCAGTAGTTACTCGGGAACCATCCGCGCACGCCATTAATTACTCCGTCCCACCAGCCGCTCTCCAACTGTGTAATGACTTGGATGATGTCGCCTTGTCGAAAGCTCAAACTCGTCCGATCGTCCGCGTCGTAATCGTACAGGGCCTTCACGTACATGCCTCCCTGCGGAGCCACGGTGCCGCTGAAGCCGTTCATCGTGCAGTAGGGGATGGTTGAGGGGGCGTGTTAAGGGTGGGGAGGACGTGTCCTTTGATTCCGGGCTTGTGATGGTTCCCCCGCTTTGGCGGTGGGTAAGGCAGAAGCCGTCGGACTATGAAGAAGATTAGCCCTCCGACGCGGTCGACCCCAGATATTCAGGTATTCGGTGTATTATGGTCAGGGTTAGGTCTGGGTGTAATGAGGGGACGCAATTGGGCTGGGGTGGCACCGCCTGGGCGCTGAATACGAATGAAAACCGTCACATTCGCGCCGCGAGGCAGCCGGTCGGCGAATGGGCGTCTGGGACTGGCAGAGGGTATATAAATGGAGACAGATGGTGTTGTGAGCGAGGGAGGGCTGCGGGATCACGGAAGTGGTTCGCTGAGGAGAGGTTGTGTGGACGCTGGGCTGCTAGGCTTCTTCCTAGACTCCTGCGCGGAGTACTGCGGCACGTGATGTCTGGGTAAAAGCGAGTTGCCCAGGTGGAGAGGACGGGCTTGCAGAGCATCTGCAGCTCAGACCCCATGAGTGGGTGTGTCAAGACCAGGACCATCCTGCGCAATATGGGCAGCATTAACGGACTCCGGCCAAGTACGATACTGTCTATCTCATTCGCAATGCTCTATGCTAAGCCGGCCTGCAGGTGATGTTGTGCATTCGCGCAATATGCCTTGCAGGCCATCTCATTCTCCGAAGCTGCCCAGGTGCCCAGGTGGTAACACACGATTGCCCGCGATCTACTCACCGTGTGGCCCAACGGCATCGACTCGTCCGAGTCCTGGGTACTATGAATTGCCAGCCTCTCGATTGCCGAAGTATCAGCATCTCCAGGCACGGTCGCCAGTCGGAGAGTTGCGAGACAAGCAAGAAGCATTCTAGAAACGCCACTTGACTCGTAAACTTATCAAGATTATTCACCTCAGGCGCATTTCCAAAGGGTGAGCCCAAAGACCGTGTGACTGCTTGACCGATGCTGCCGTATGTACTGTGTAGGTGTACACCGCATCTTTTAGAGCTCACTCTAGACATGTGATAGATCTACGAGCGGCTGATCTATCCCATTGACCATGATCCAAATTTCCATATGAAGTCAAGAGCTGTATCAATTAGTCCATTACGCATACAGAAAGGATGCGAGGCATCCATGTCCGTTGCACAAGCGACTGCAGGGAGGCCACTACACGTTTGCACAGAATGGCAACGAATGGAGTGTCAACGAGGGTCTCGACGAAGGTCTTTGTTTGAGGTGGTTCGATTTCCTTGTGGAGTCCCACGAGTCCCTTTTCAAGCGTTTGCCCAATCGCACATGGGCGAAAGCTATGAGCATTAGGAAGCCATACCGCAAACTGGCATAATCTATTCGCGTGGAAAGCGGATAGGGATCTGTTGCGACGGTGGCGCCAAACGCTGCCTGCCAGCTCTGTGTAGGGCGGACTAGTTTCACTAAATCAGTACAAAGAATGGGCACTATTGTACGTACAACTAATGGGTATTATTGTCCGGCATGGAGGTTCAGGGTTGATACAAAGGTCTCCCTGCCTGTCGAGTCAATTGCACGAGGCCAAGGGAGGTCCACTCTGGATGGTTTCCACTCGGCACTTGGAGCTGGTGGGATATCATCAGAAATACGGAGTAGACAACCGCAAAGCGTCCGCTGGGGGAATTTCCAAAGCCATTCCCAGGTCCACGGCAAGCGGCAGCGATCCGGGACCTTGTGGAAGCCCACCCACCTGAAACAAGGATGTACGAGATTCTAGAGAGTTGCGAAAATGGACTTAGCGCGGGGGCTCTGACGCAAAACAAAGTTCCCCTCCTGGAAAAAATATCATGGTCAAGGTGTAAAAAAAAAGGAGGGGCTTGGGTGGCCCTTGGTGAGCGCCGAATCCCTCCTCCGCTGTTGTTCCAGTCGCTCGCAGGGTGTCGTTTGGGCCGTCGATAGTAGCCATGGATAACGACGGCGAGCAGAAAGCCAGAAAACCAAACGACTGGCAAAGGAAGACCCATTTTACCGGCAATGTGCAGTGCTTAACCAGGCGACGCCGTCTGCTGTCTGCGTTGTCTAGCTGTCGTCCCGCCTAAGCCATGTGCGCATGCATGTAGGGAACAAGGGTGAGGGCCCTGAGGGGAGCTGCTGCGAGCGGGGCATAGCAACGGGCAGTTCAAATTGCTGCTGACCAGGAATGAAGCAAGGCTGACCACCTGTCATATACACAGTAATCATCGAGCAGAGGCTGAGTGAGTGTTTATTGTCCCACCAAGGCTGGCGGCTGTGATGCAAGTCGCGCCGGGAATCGAGCAAAATTGAAAATTGAGCCCCTCGCGCTCACCCATCGCCCACGAGATCCCAAACTCCAAACTCTTTTGCCAAACCGCGTGTCACAACGCCAGAGCAGTCGGGCAACAGGTTCCTCTACTGCTTCATGCAGCCGAGAGCGCGACTAAGTCAGTCGGTGGGTCCGGGGAAGTTGATCCCAGACCGCTAGTCTGGATACTCTGCGCCAGGAACGAGTGAAGGAAGCCGTCGATCGACCCAGCAGCCTCGAAATTACTCGTCCAGCAGTCGACGCCAGGAGGCTCTTACTGGTGTTACTGGTGTCATCTTGCTGGAGAGGGTGTGTTACCCCTTTTCTCCCACGCTTCTGCAGTCGTCATCAAAAAAAAAATAATAATATCAGCGAGCGTTGGCGGGACATTTCGCAGCATCCGTGCATCCCAGGATGGGTGCCACAATGCCACGCCCCTCGCCTGCCCTCCCCCTCGGATTACTTTTTTTTTTCCTAACGGGCTTACGAAAGTAACTTTGCCTATGGCGCGGGCCGCAAGGGACGAGGCGGTGTGAATATGCATATCCAGTGGAGAAGAGTCGAGCTGGCAGAGAGCGACGGCTGGCAAACTACGACTCCAAGAGGAAATGCGGCAAAGGATACCTCATACCGCTCTTTCTGGACGCGGTGCGACGGCCGGGACAATGAGGAAGAGGGTATGGCTGCGGGCCTTTCCGCAAACGAGCCATGAAACTATTTGTACCTAGGTACCTGATAAGTTTTGGGGGGGTTGATAATGGTTGGCTGGGGGGATGCCATGTCGCCGTTGCAGTCAGCTGCACTGCGGACACGGAGAATGACGACCTTTGTGTGCCAGTGGCCGGCCCGATGCGGTGCTGAGGCGAAAGGATGAGAAGGGCATACCAGACAGAAGTAACGTTGATGATTGCCCACGGTGAGATTCATGTGCGAGCAAATGAGCAATAAGAGGAGATAAAATAATAAGGACAGGGCGAGCCCGTTGAGTTTGGAGGTAATTAGTGTAGGCCATATGTGGGCTTCTAGTTGGACTGTGACAAGCCAGAGGGCCAGAGAGAGAGCCCCTCATGGGACTACTCCGAAAGTAGGGAGCAGGGCAGCGGCTCCCCGAGGTCTTCATTACTCTGTGAATGTGGGCGCAGGGCAGGCGGTGCACAGTGCTAGCCTCGTTGAGGGGGGTCTCATTGGGGCCAAGGCAGATGGAGGGACGGGGAGACGGCCGCTGGGGAGAGTGGTGAGTGGTGGTGGGTGGGTTGTGGTGGGTTGTGGTGTCGAATGCTCCGCTCGCTCGTTGCCAGCCACATCACTTTTTTGCCTCTGGGCTGCTGCTCCTCCCCTTGAGGGGTGTCCTTGGAGCCCTGGAGCCCTTCCAAGAGGGGTGCGGTGCCCTCCCCCGGCTAGTCACGTGCCGCTTCGTTGTTGCTGGCTGCTGGCTGCGGGCTGGCACTGGACTGGACTGGACTGGGACTTGACTTGACTTGGTGCTGGTGCTGGTGCGGGCGGGCCCTCGCTCTTTCCCTCCCTCTTGCTGCCCCTCCCCTCGCTCCTGCTCCCCCCTATCCCACCGAGCCCGCCCACCATTTTCCCTCACCCGCGCATAAGCAACAAAACTATCCATCAACCCACCCTCTTCCCCCCCCCCGTCGCTGAACTTTCATCCATCCCATCCCACCTACCTTCACTTTCTCTTCTCTCACCCATTTTCCCACCATCGTCTCGCTCGTGGCTGGCCTCGTCGCCCATTCTAAACCCCTCCCCTTCACCGGCCCTCCCGGTGTTTTGCCCCGTCTATGCGCTCGTCGACCGCACGGAATGAAAGAGATCATCTACAGCTTCACCCAACCAACCCCAATTTAACGCCCACGCGCGCTCGGCCGGCAAGAAGATAACCTCCACACCGCGGCTCGAGATCAAAAATTCCCCTCCAATCCTCACAGTCCCCATGCCCTCTGCCGACATGACTCTCGTGTCCGCCAACTCGTCGCCCGCCGCGACACGCAAATCTGGCTCAGCGCCCGAGAAGAAGTACAAGTGCCAATTCTGCAATCGCGCCTTCAGCAGGAGTGAGCATCGCAGTCGTCACGAACGCTCCCGTAAGTTGTTTGTTGATCCCTGATGGATCGCGTTGGGGTTTTGGAGCTCCAGCTGCCTTATTGATGCGGGCGCGATCCGCGCATGCGGGGAAGACAGACACAGTGTTGCTAACTGCCCCTCATCAACAGACACCAAAGAACGACCCTTCAAATGCCTCAAGTGCCGTAGCACCTTCGTCCGTCGCGACCTGCTCCTTCGCCACGATCGAACCGTTCACGCAAAAGATGGCGGCGTCCCACTACACAGCGAAGTCAAGCGACGAACTTCCAATAAGGCTCCCGAGGTTTCGGCGCCGGGTCCCTCCAAGGCGTCGATGCCCATCGACACGGCCACGCTCGAGCAGATAGAGGCTAGCAGTGATGGCATGGTCGATATCGAGACGGCTGCGATGCTGATGACCGACTTCCACCACAAGGCCATGGCCAGCCAAGAGCCTGAAATGACCACAGAAGCTCCCGATACGGTCATCTCGCCCAATGGGCCTGCGCTGCTCGAACCATCCGTAGCCTACACAGCACCTGGTCAAATGTCATTGCCCCAAATGCCCTGGGATTCGATGGTGCCGCATTCTGTGACTGAGCCCAAGTCCCACGCCATAGCGACAAGCGCAGGTGAATCTCACCCAGCATTCAACAGCGCAAGTGCCCTCAGCTCCCATCCCCATCAGCTACCCCCGATCATGGAGCGTCAAATGTCTGGAAGTGAACCGCTTGCGCCTTCGTTCCCGTCGATGAACAACTCAGTGGCTGTGTCCGGCCTTGGGACTCCCGGTGCTCTGTCGCCCTATCCGTCAATGCTTGGCCCAGTCTCTCCGGTCGACTATCGTAGGTCTCCCGGCCCAAGCCAGGCATTGACGATGACCAAGGCACCCCAAGTCGAGTCAGATGAGCAATGTGCGAAGATCTACGAGAACATCAAGAACTTCGACAGCGAAAATGCTCTTTTGGACACTTTCCATCTTCCCAGCCTGAACACCCTCAACAGGCTTTTGAAAACATACTTTGACCTGTTCCACCATCACTTGCCATTCCTGCATCCGGCTACGTTCCAGCCCACAGAAGTATCAGCTCCATTACTTCTCGCTGTCCTATCAATTGGTGCATTGTACATCTTTGATCAGGATCAGGCCTACATGCTTCACATTGGCTCAAAGGTCCTCGTAAATCAATTCCTGCAGAACAAGGAGAACTTCAGCTCAAGGAAATGTCCGTTATGGACCATGCAGAGCACCCTGCTGAACATGATCTTTGCTAGCTGGAGCGGTGATCCAAAGGGCCTCGAGTGGGCTTGCTCCATTAAGAGTCTCCTGGCCAACGTACGTATTAACAATAGTCATCCCTTTGAATTGTCTCTAATATGATGCAGATGGTCGCTGGCAACCGTTATGAATTGAAACTTCGTTCTGAGGCTCGCGAAGGCGCCCAGCCTAACCACCAGGAGTGGGTGGAAGACGAACAGTGCAGACGAACATACTATGCCGTCTACATATTCTTCGGTCTGCTGACTCTCACGTACAATCACACTCCAGCAATGGGCTTCAACGAATTCGACACCCTGGAGCTGCCTTCTTCGGAGTCCCTCTGGACCATGGAGGTATCTGATGATGAGTCTTGGCGTGAAAGCCTTACTGCATCTAAGATCATCACCTTCCGCCAGGCACATGATAACCTCTTCCAAGGCGATCCCGCCCGATACAGTGCATTTGCAACTCGTGTCATGATCAACGCTCTATTCCTAGAGGTTTGGTATCATAAGCGAAGTCCTGAGGCCCTTCAAGATGTCGTAACAGAGTACAAGCTCCGGCTCGCTCTGGAAACCTGGGAGAAGTCGCTCGAACTCTGCGAGCCCGAGACTGTTGTCGTTCAGCTCAGTGCTCCTCACAAGGGCCATCCCCTGATTTTCAATGCTATGGCAATGTACCGAAACACGCGAGCTCGTCTCGTGGTAGATCTCAAATCTGTCCAGGAGGCTCTCCGTTATCATGACTCATATGAGGTCGCTGCAGCAATGACCAACGCCCGTGACAAGGTCCAGCGTTCTCAAGAAATGATCAAGGTCATTCAAGAGTGCTTTGACTGCATCGAAGTAGCTGCTGTTCAGGGCATCCGATGGGTCGCACGTACGTCTGCCACGAACTGGAGCATTGAGCATCCTCTTTCCGGGATGGACTTAATGGTCATCCTAACTCTCTGGCTCTATCGCCTGGAACACGACGAGGAGCCCGCCACTGAAGAAGAGCTTGCGATGTACAACAAGCTGCGGAATCTTTTCGACGATGATTCCGTAGACGTGTACGGTGCCAAGCTAAGCTCCACTGTGGCAAGACTTTGGGGAAGCATGATTGACGAGGTGGTAGTTTGGGGGTATGCACAACTCATTCCAGATCCGCAGACAAATACTAACTCAGTTTCTAGTATCACCAAACTTATGGGTGAGGCCTTCAAGCTCCATTCCCAAGCCCTTGTCGGTTATGAGGATGCCATGTCAGAACGATCCGGCTCTGCCACACCTTCGATGGCTGCTGGTGGAGTCCAGGTTCTTGAGATGCAGGTGGCATACTAAAGACCACACTCACCACCCTTAATGCTTATTATTACGACATTACGACCTCTCCTCTGTTCATTATTTTTCTTGTTTTCACTTTACACTAGACTGGGCAACATATTTCCGTCTCTCGTCATCTCCTCTATGCATATGGGAGCATGGCCTGGAGTTCGGGCATTACCCTTTATCGGTTGCATACCGGGTTTTCCGGCCATTTCCTTTCCAGTCTTTTATCGATTTCCAGCTCATCGGGGTAATAGCGGCGAACTGGGGCGGGTCTGGTCCAGTTATTATACACACTCGGGCTCAGGCTCTTGCTCCTTCTGCGACAGGTCTTGGGGCCACACTAATATCTTTCCCGTCTCTCTCTTATCTCATACCCTCTGCTTTTCCAGGACTGTTTTTAGTGGCTGGCCCCATGTGCTTTCGATCACCCCGTTTTGCTGTGGGCTTTATTTGCCGCATGCCGTAATATTTGTCTCCTCTCTATCTCTTTGCTAAAGCCTTCTGTGATTTCGGGGATTTCCTTATGCATATACCATCAGTGTCTGGTTTCATTTGTTTTTTTTGAGAAGAAAAGAGAGCAGAAGATAGTACTTGTAGAGGAAGTCAAGTTCGTAAGGAGGCGCTTTTTGATTCAAAATAGCCATGTATAAATAGTTTTGACTTGGGAAACCCAAATCGTGCCGCCATTATACCACCCGTGACGTATGTATAAGTCAAAATATGTAACTAGATAATAGGTTGTGGGAAAAGGCTCTGTTCATATCGCACAAATATGTCGCCAAGATTTCGCCAAGCCACTAAAACTGCTCCAACCTCGAAATTTTGTGAAGCGAAAAAAGTTCAGTCGAGCTTCAGTCCCCGCTTCCACAGCTTGCGGATACTCAGACATTTCTAAGTTCTTCCCCATCAATTCTCTCAGAACATATTGCTGCACGCCACCCACAATGGGCAAAGATAAGAAAGAAAAGAAAGACAAGAAGGAGAAGAAGGAGAAGCGCGCCGAGGTCGATGGTGTGGTCAAGGTCAAAAAGGAAAAGAAAGACAAGAAGAGCAAGCTCAATGGCGACCTAGCAGACGCACTTGAAGTTGAATTAACAAAATCTCCAGAGGTATCAATGGTCAGCGTAGTCGACGCTGACGTCGCAATGGAGGACGCAGAGGAGCCAAGGGGTGCGCTTGTGCCCTTCGCGTATCCTCTCGCAGAGGATCAAAAGGACATCAAGAAGATCCTGAAGACCGTGAAGAGATGTTCGTTAGCTCCAACGCCATTCTATGATCTGTACTAATATGCGCTCTGTCAGCCGCCAAAACCAAAACTCTTCGTCGGGGTGTCAAAGAAGTCGTCAAGGCCCTCCGCAAATCTCAAACCTCCGGTCCTGCTTCGTCAGGCACTTCAAATCCCAATGCCATCACCATCATAGCGGCAGATATCTCTCCAATGGACGTCATCTCACACATCCCCGTCCTTTGTGAAGATCACAACATCCCATACATCTACATCAAGTCACGCGCAGAACTCGGCGAAGCCAGTGCAACTAAGAGACCTACGAGTGTTGTTATGATCGCCAGGGAGCGGACCAGCAAGAAAGCTTCGGATATCAAAGCAGAGGACGTAAAAGAATTTGACGATGCATATGCCGATCTTGTGAAGGTCGTTACAAAAGCTAGCAAGACAGTTAGGAAGTAGGAGAGCGTTGCATGAGTGATAGGATATCTTTGTGCGCATCAATGGTTTTAGGACCTAAAAGGTCTGGAGTTCGGCGCATATGGCCTAGGACAGGCGTTCCAATAATTAAGGCAGCGCTTCTCAATGTGCGAGCAAGGGTCCCATGATATGGCCCAGTCCATATGCTTAGAGATGCTACTATTCGTAACATAATTAGCAAATATGATAAATAGCCCTTAGCTATCATGTTTGTGTCAGGACATGCTTCCGCACAGTGTTGTATTGGCAAACTTCTCTTCAAACTTAGCTCGAAGAGGAAAGTGGGTATCGCGACCGGTCAGCAAAACTTCAGACCACCAATATTTATCTGGTGTTCTTCTCAAACCATTTGATACATTAGCACATTCAGACATTTACATATCTTGTCCTCCGCCCTTTTGTATCCTTGTGCGGGGTTAAAGGAGGCTTGGACACAACTTTCCGCCCTTGCACTTCCTCCCAATCCGTTCACCGCATTTAGCTAAGGCAGCAACATCAAAGTATACCTTGACGTAAGGTGTGAGCGTACGTATATAATCCTTACATTTCATAGCATATCAGCCTTCAATTCCGTACATCTGGCACTAGGTTTATTTATTGAATCACAGAATCCATCATGATCATTCAACACGAGTACTCGAAAGCAGTTACTGTACCATCGATGGAAGGAAGCTGTATTTTCGGTACATCGGATCTCACAATTAGGATTGCAAAGCTCAAAGACGCAAATGCTATTTCCAAGATCGTTCTCTCCGACAAAGATAAACTAGCACGCATCCGGGCCTTTGAAGTTGAAGCCTCGGAGTCTGATCAGGAACTCGGAACGGACGCAGATACAACCGGAAACACCACCAACGCTCCGGGTGCAACATCCAGCGACACTTCCGACAATGACGAAACAAGCTCTGAGAAATCTTCGGGATCAAAAAACACCACGAATGATCTCGATGACGCAAGGGCAGCCGCAATCCGGCGCCAAGAGGCTCAAAATGAACTCATGACCAGGCACTGTACACCCATCATCCAACTCCTAGACGCTATATTAGCTGCCGGTGGCTCTCTGACATCTTTCTCCTGGACTCCAAAGACTGGAAGCTGGTACAGCTTGTACGGAAATCGTCCAGCATCATTCTGGGAATCGCTCTGGCGCCATTCACGCACGTTGGAGAAGCTCACCATTGGTTTTTATACGCACGAACTTGACACGACAGACCCAGCACAGGTGGCCTTCCCTGCGTTAAAGGAACTACGAATCGACGCATCGACTGCTCATGGAAACCATGGGCACGCCGTCGAGCATCTGTTCAAAAACAGCCCCGGACTCCGCGTTTTGTCCTTTGTCTGGCCAAATTGTGATCTGGATACTTGCCAGATCCAAGATATTACCTGGGACTATGAGTTTCCGAATCTCCACACGTTGTCAGTTGACGGGAACTGTTCCAACCACGAGGTGTTCATTCGGTTTCTAAACAGGTGTAAGAATGTTGAAATTTTTAATGATGCCGCGGAGGCGTACGATTATGAATTGGACAGCGAGGAAGAGGATGAGGAGGATGAGGAGAATGATGACGGCAACGGCGATCAGAAGGATGACAACGAAGACGACACTTTAGTCTCTGCTTCTACGATGCCAAATTTGAGAGCACTGTCCCGTCTCAAGCATGCGTCATCCGTGACATTGGAAGAATGGTTCAATCCAGATTCTACACGGCCTATCACACATTTTGCTACGGGACCCTCCGGAAGCGACGACTTTGACAAGATCGCATTCGCAGATCGTAGTCTGAGGTGTCTAGAGTTCCATTCGTCGATTATAGATTGGATCCCTACAGCTGTCAGCTCTGATTCTTCGGACTCCGACTCTGAAGGCGAGGGAGAAAAAAGTGAAGAACATGAACCCAAAAACGCAGAGGGAAAAGACGGAGACCAGAATGATAACCAGGAGGATCAGAAAACAGAACCCGAAACCAAAACACAAGACGACCAAGAAGAATCTCCAGAACTCCAAAAACGACTCACCAAAGCCGTCAAAAAACTCCTCCCCAAACTCCCCGGACTCCAAGAACTAGCAGTCGGCATGGATTCATATAACACGACCTTCAGCAATCCAGATGGGACTTGGAGACATCCTGATCCTTTAGATAAACAAGCTCTGGTATGTATAACTCAATCTAAAGCTTGTGAACCTACAAATGCTAATAATTATTTTCTTCTCATTAGAAACTCGTACTCTCGATCATCCCCCAAGATTCCAATATCCGCGCCCTTCGCCTCTGCGACGATGTAGCTCTACCACTCCCTCAATCCGTCCTAGACGACTTTCCACCTGTCCCAAAAGCGCTAGAATATCTGAGCTGGGAAGGGAAAGAGAAGACGCTTTTTAGGCTTGAGAGGAATGGGGAGAGGGTTAGAGCTGTGAGGTGTGAGCCGGTTAGGAAGCGAAAGGAGAAATTGAGTGATGGGGAGGGGGAGGGGGCGGGTTGGACTGAGAAGAGGGTTTTGGATTATTGATACTAGGCGTCTCCGACTCTGATACTCACAAAGGCGTCACTGTAAAGGGGGCAAATCACATGGCGTGATAGCTAAAAATACGTTGAACGGGACGAAGGTTGGAATGCCAATGCCGCTGTACTTTTTTCAAAGAATGCACAACCATCAAATGGCACGGAGCATAGATCACAATATCAAGACACATCATAGGGGTATAAGCTAGCATTCGCAGCCATGCATTGAGATATATAACCCTACACACGCTCCAAGCCAAATAATGCCCTTTTTTTTTTCCTTTCCCTCACATAAACTTTTCCATGTTCCTCAAAAGTTGGTGGTTTACTCGTCATCCTCGTCGGCCTCGTCGTTGACGACGTTGAAGAAGCGGAGCTCGTAGACACCCTTGGAGGTCGAGACGACGCGGAGCCAGTCACGGAGTTGCTGCTTCTTGAGGAACTTCTTGGTCCTGTTGATATGTGTTAATATGACTATTTCTCTTATGCTAAAAAAATACACTTTTGTATATCCCTGGGAACGTACAAGTACTTAAGGTAGCGACCAGAGAACTCCTGGTGGGCAATGACCTCGATCTTGCCATCAGCCTGCTGGGAGATTTGGATGTTGTCGCCGAGGTTTCCGGTGCGGCCATCGACCTTGATGCGGTCGTGGAGGAACTTCTCAAAGGCCTGGATGTCGAAGATCTTGTCGTTGACAGGCTGGGAGCAGTTGATGATGAACTGTTACGGGGTAGGAGTCAGCAATTGTAAAAACAGAAAAGGTGTGAGTGGAGTCTCTACCTTCTTGGTCACCTTCTGGCTCTTCTTGCCCTTGGGGCCGGCTTTCTATATCATTGTACTTAGCCTACTGTTCTGTGCTGGGGGAAACGCTTATGCGCGCAATTCATTGCTCATCCCAGCGGACAGCAAAGCATGGTACGTACAGCTGCTGCAGGCATTTTTGTGAGTTGTGGAAAGGAGCGCAAAGAAGTGGATATCCTGCGCCGGGCGTATGTCGTGTGGAAGTTGGAATGTCGATGAAGAAAGTTCGGCTTCAAGATGTCTGCGGCACAAGCAATTTTGCGAATGTGGTGGGCGGCGCTAGCCGAAGCGGGATTGGCGCACGCCAAGTTTTCGAGCGTCGAGAGATGTGATATGATTGGTTGGGTGCACCACAATAGAATCTTAAGCCTCTTCGGATCACAAAGAAGGGACTTTTGATTAAATTCCTGTAGGTTCAATCGTCCTTGGTATTTGAACATCATTATATACGTCTCATTTCTAGCATCACAAGAACACAAAGACACAAAACTCGACATGAAACGAATAATTCGATTGCGCATGGAAAATTCAAGTCAAACTACTAACTTGAGTGATATCGTTAACTCGATCAAACAATTTTGAAAACGCCAATCCTCAGCTCATTTCGAGTAGTTACAAGCCATTCCAATCTATTCATACTGTATGATAATTTACAACAAGAGGCCGGCGAAGAGAGCGGCAAATCCAGCGACACCACCGCTGACGGTGAGCGCGGAGGCTGCACCAGTCTCAGAGGAGGATGGGGAGGCAGCAGTTCCACTGGCGGTTCCAGAAGGAGCACTGCTTGGGGAAGCTGGGTCCACACCTCCGTTGGGCTGCGCGGGAGAGCTAGGGTTGGACTCTGACTTGGCGGCTTCCCTGAAGGCATCAAGAGTCCTCTCGTTGTTGTCGGCACTGAAGGAGCTAATGTTAGAGGCATACGAGCAGTTTGATCTGACGAGGCTACTTACGGTGGGTTGATGACAGCAACCATACCGGCTGGGCAGTGAGGGCTAGGTGCAAGTGCGGAGCAGTACAACCACATGGGCTTCTCATCCTTCACTTCGATGGTGAATGTCTCGTTCTGTTATCTCCGTTAGATCGCTTGTAGCTTATTCCTACTCTTTGTGGAACACTTACGGATGCATCTTTGGTGGATGGAATGAAGCCACTGAAGATACCACCCTCGAGAGGCTGGCAAGGCTTGTCAAATGCAGCCTGCACGACCGAGTGGTTCTTGGGGAAGAATTGGAAAGTGATGAGATCTCCAACCTTGGCTTGGATGGTTTCAGGCTTGAAGCGGAGCCCATTCTCGCCAACGGTCACAGTTTGGGCAGCTCCACCAGCAGTTGCGGTAGCACTGGCACCGGTGTGGTGGGCAGAGCCGCTGGACTGGGCAAAAGCCAAGGGTATGAGCCCGAAAAGAGCAACGAGAGAAACAGAAACCATGTTTAGTGATAGTTGTGAGAAGGTGAATATGGATTGGAGAATGTGTCTTAGTATCAAAGTCAAATCTGGATTGATGATGGTCTCGTTGTCTGATGCGAGTTGTGGGAGGGTCCGAAGACCCTATTTGTATGCAGAAAATTGGCATACCTCTGCGGCGTCGAGCAACAAACAAAGTCCGTCAAAGAAATGCATAAGCAGAGATATTTTGGTTTCACCTTGACTTTGTCGTTGCGCCTTACGGAGCGAGACTAACCCGTTGAGACGACGCCCTGGAACGTGTGACCCGTAGCCACAAAGGGCTGGGGTGGAAATGAACTGATCGCTATATCGTGAATGGGACGGGCATGGTGATTCGACGTCGAAGCGAATGCTCGCCCGATATTGTGGCACAAACGGCACAAAAGGAAGCTCAAGTCGAAGCTCGCCGCAGTGGCGGTTAAGGTTGTGTGTTGGAGGCTGAGCGCACAACCCTGCGTTCTCGTTTTATGGTCTTCGAAGGAGCCCCGATTGGAGGATCGCCCCGTGCGGGCGGGTAACACGTTGGAGCCTTGAATCTTGAAGTCCGGGGTAGATATTTTGATTTGACATAGTTGAGGCTTCACGGGAATGATGATTCGGTGAGACTCCGCCTGACATGCACGATCCTGGCACAGGTCGGACATCGGGCTTGGTAGAGCCCCCAAACACGGCGTGAATGGCATAAGCAAACAGAAGGAGATTCGATAGACCCAAAATAGGCGTGTTACAAATGGTAGAGACTGAAATAATAAAATGAAGCGCGGGGGAGCATCTCCGGATTCGTTGCAGACACGACTTACCCCTAACGTCTCTTAACTCTCCGGTTACACTAGGGGGTCGTTGATCGCAGCTGAAAGAACTTTCGTATATCACACTCACATTTGAATCCATCTTGCAATGCCTCATCCGCAGCTAAAGACGCTTAGCCGCCATACCTGGATCCTTTTTGACATGCAATGCTCGCCGTAACGTACTTTTTGAGAGTCGACACGCCTGTGCCTCTGGGCGAGGTTGTTGACCTGTTACAGGAGGAAGAGGCGTAGCTATTGGACCCAAGTACGGGCGCAGCCTGCACAGAGTCAGGGCACATATGGTATAGGCTAAAGATGGTTCTTAAAGTCAATCCTCAGGGATTGATAGGTTGCCGAAGCCTTCTAGATGATCCTTTCGAAACGGGCGAGGATTCCACATCGTGATAGCCTCGTTCTTGTTTGAAACATCAAGGCAGCCTGATGCCATCAGGGAACCAGCGATAAAGAATTGCAAGGTGGTCGAATCGAAGTTCAGATAACTTGCTGCAAAGGCGGACGTAGATGTAAGTTGGTCTTATCCTGAGAGGTGACCGCCCCCTCTTGAAACACAACGCTATTTTCAGCTTAGCGCCCAGCAACGCCTGCCATCATTCCTCAAACTTCGGAAATGCAATCCGCCAGAACGCCCATAGCTTGGAGTGTAGCGATGTCCCACTAAGAACGTCAGACTTTTGGGGTCTTAAGGTTTTTTCAACGTACCTCTGCCTGGACCTGGCGGTGACTATAGCCCGTAGCGGCGCTGTTGCGACCATCTCCGTCCAACCTGAGGATCGAGGATTTTCCGTTGAGGGCCATGATATCGGAACTTCAAAATTTGCTCGCTGTATAGGTAAAATCGATCCAAAAAGGTAAAGGGCATTATTTCGGAAGCCCTCGATCAAATCAATCGACGATGGCCTTGAATAAACCTTCGATTGTTGACCGTTTCAAAACAAGTATGGTAGCTTCCCAGCCAATATAGGACGTCTTGTCCACCCTTCATCTCTGCCACGCTTGATCGAACGCCATACCCGATCGCTACCCAAAGATCTCATTCTCACCCGACCGGGCCAGCGGTATTTGCCAACCAAGCACCCAAAGTCTTCCAGAATCCTCTGCTTAACAAATTCCCTCTCAAATTCGCTCTTGGGAAGCAGCAGCATTCCATCACTCCGCATGACAACCTATACTCTATATATTAACCAGCGTGCGAGTCTGGGATATGCGCCCACACAGCGAAGCTTGACAATCATTCCCCAAACGGTTCGGCAAGACAAAAGCCGACATGTGAGTGGGTGTAAGCGAGCGTTTCCAACACACGAGCCCAATCAGGGCTCACCGGCCCGCCATCGCAATGTTTATATACAGCTTTTTAATCTCCGACCACTTTGCATTTTATCTGGGGAAGCGCATATGCGGCTTGTTGCGGGCAGATGAATGGCCTACTCTTTCTGAGGGAGGTAGGCCAGTATATTGTGGGGTAGTATTGGTGGAACCTGGAAATGGTCTTGTGAGTAGTGGAGAGTGGTGTTTGTATAAAGGAAGGCTGCTTTGACTCTGGGTTTTCCCCTTCTCTGTCGATCCAGGGAAGCATTCCACAAAGTCAAGATGCTATTTTCAAGCGCTGTCGCAGTTGCTGCACTTTTCACCGCTCAGGCGGCCGCACATGGCGCCGTGACTAGCTACGAGATTGGTGGCACCAAGTATCCAGGGTAGGGAAAATCTTGCATCAACTTAATACGCACTCAAAGCTGACTCTGCCTCAGATACGAGGGATTTTCTCCATCCGGTATCAAGACCATTCAGCGTCAATGGCCCGACTACAACCCAACCATGAACGTCAACGACGCTAAGGTCATGTGCAACGGCGGCAAGACTGTACGTGAAGTCTTAACCTCCATGTTGTTCCAAAAGCTAATCGGTACAGGCCGACCTCAGCGCCTCCGTAGCTGCAGGTGGTAAAGTCAAGGCCCTCTGGAAACAGTGGACGCACGAACAAGGCCCCGTAATGGTGTGGATGTACAAGTGCGCCGGCGACTTCAAAGCCTGCGACGGATCAGGGCAAAAATGGTTCAAGATCGACCAAGAAGGCATGACCGCACCTCCTCTCTCCGGAACGTCCTGGGGCGCCGCGAAGGTCTACAAGACCATGCAGTGGGAATCCACCATCCCCAAGAACCTGGCTCCAGGAAACTACCTCATCCGCCACGAGATCATTGCTCTCCACCAAGCAAACACTCCCCAGTTCTACGCCGAGTGCGCCCAGCTCGTCGTCACTGGCTCCGGAACCGGTCAACCAAGCGGTCAATACCTGGCCAAGATCCCCGGATATGCTGCTCAGAGCGATCCTGGAATCACCGTTGACACCTACATGAGCAAGGCTACCACCTACACTCCTCCCGGCCCTCCAGTCTGGACGGGTTAAACGATTGGTGTCTGTTGGCCGATGTAGTGCTGTCGTTCGTGGAAATGAAATCAGACCACGAACGACAATCGAGTCGAGATGAATCAGGAGGAAATACCTGCATGTACCCTTTGTAACCCAGCATTTTGTCATTGCATATAGTTAAATATCAAACTTTCCGCATTCCCCGATGCAAGTCGGGTCGGAACAAGAACACTGCTTTTATACTTTTGTGATCTTTGTGACGGTTGCTATCATAGTCTATAAGGTCGGTAGAACGTTAAAAAGCTGAAATGGGACTCTAAAATCAACGCCTCCACAGCACTGTTAGGAGTGCACAAGGTTAATGATAAAGCTACATTCCAGACTCTCAAAAGTAGTCCAGCGAAGCTAAGTCACCTTACCTCATTCATCTTCAAACTATCCCAATAGATGCCACCGTGAATAGTGAAAAGACTACTTATTCCAACCCCCAAAAATTGCAAGCAAAGAATCTCACATCACTCTAACACCAAACTTCACAGCGCTAGATTAAGGGAAATCCCCACTTCCCCCTTCCCGCACCGCTTATCTTCCGTCCGTCAAAATTACTCTCTAGAAACCAGAACCCTCACAACCGAAACCTCACTCATCTCCATGAATTTAACAACACATTCAAAACCTCACACCCCGCGAATCAAAAACATCAGAATCAATTTTCTCAAGTCTTGAGCTCCGTTTGTCAATTCGTATGTCATAAGACTTTTTCTTTGAAAATACATTGGCAAAGAACCGGAACTCCTACTCCGCAACTCCTTTTATTTCAATTTGATACTTCTACTTCCACCTTTCGTCGTCGTCTACTTCTGTGTCAATCTTGTGCTGCTACTTCCACCGTCGTGGAGCCCTGGTACTTCCACACTCCCGCTCCTCTCTCCGTCCCTCCATTCCTCCCTACTTAATATGAACACCGAAAGATTAGAAGCAGAACGCACGACAAAACCCCAGGAAAACAGACCCAGAACTCCCCAAAAAAAAAAAAAAAATTCCTCGACTCCATCCATAGCTCACTCACTCACACGTTCACACATTCAGCCCTTTCCGATTATCAATGCGCATCTACGTGACTCACCCCCAACAAACCCCACCTCTTCCATGCTCCCCCTTTCCTTCCCCGGACACCACCCGCTTCCTACGGAGAACTCGTAGGTGCAGGAGCCGCAGACTACGTGACTAAAGAAGCCGTACTAGCCGTGGCTGCACCAGGTGGACAGGGAGCCGCACCATCAGCCGCAAAGCCCCAAGAGTCCGAAATAGTGCCATTAGGATTGCCAAAATTCCTGATGTACGTGGAGGTCCAGGGGCGGGTGTAGAAGGAGCATGTCTGGCGGGCGGGGACCCCGCCTTGGTTGGAGACGTACGAGTTGAAGAAGTTGCACTGGCGTGGGGCTCCCGTCTTGGGTGGGTGGCGGAGGTTGTACGCGGAGATGGCGTTGCAGGCGTCGGCGCACCGTTGGAAGTCGGTGTACGATCCGTTGCGGAAGATTTTATTGCCCATGTATGTGTAGACGTTGTTGCAGTCTCGGGGAGCGACGACGGAGCCGCTGGCGCCTTGGAAGAGGGCGCTGAAGCCTGCGATTGGGCCAGGTGGTGGTGGGTCTGGAGTGCCGACGACGTAGGCGTTGCTGCCGGCCGTTGCTGTGTAGAATTGCTGGCGGCGTTGGCCGGTGTTGCGAGCGCCAGTTTCGTTGATGGCGTTGCTCCAGAGAGTGCATTTGATGATTGTTGTGCTGGCTGGGTTGGGACAACCTGTGGCTGGGTTGAGAGAGGGGCCACGGTTGAAGTAGATGTTGAAGCCCTGGCAGTCATTTGAATCCGAGCATGCGTCTGCGCAGACACTGGGATCGTAGCTGGTCAGGAACTTCTGACTGAGAAGCTTGTTGCCGCCTCCAGCCAGGATGGAGGCCTTGAGGTTTTTGAAGACACTGACGTAGCCCGTTGGGGTTGAAGCACTGTTGGCAGCATTTGAAAAAGCTGGAAATAAACGAAAGCCGTCCGGAGTGTCTGGACTGGCTTTTGGGCCAGCACCCTCACGGAGGGGTTCGCAAGGCCCCGTAGCTTCAGTCTCCACAAGGTCTTGTGGACGAGCGACTGCCAGAGAGGCCAGTGCCAAAATGAAAGATTTTTTGGCGACCATGACGGGAAGTGTGTTTGATTGTCTAATGTGATATGAATGAGTGTGGAGTAATTCTAGACGGGGGTACTACAAGTCAGCAAGTGTTCACTCCCTAATATACCTGATGGAGGGTCTTTGAGAGAGAGCAATGTCCGACCATTCCGAACCCGATGGCGGTAGGAAGACAGCTCTAGACTCTGGCCATGCTCTCCAGTGCCTCTATAGGTACTGCAGGCCCATGGAAGCTCTCGCTCAGATGGAGAGAAGATAAAGAAAATGTGCTACTCTGATGCAGTAGGCAGGCAAGTTCTTGAATACAAAGATGCAACTGTAAGACCACTTCCCCATTAGTGTTGGAGTTGCCATGGTATCAATCACAATGCACATGAAATTTCCGGATTTGGGCTGTCTATGAAGTCGTACATAATGTACTAAAAACTTAGATCCAATGGGTATCAGGTCCGTTGAGAGTGAAGGGAAGAGGCTGATGGCAGAACAGAAGAAACGAAGTGAAGTATGAACTCGCCTCCCATTAATAAGGTGACATTTCTGCTCATACTTACCCATCACGTTGTCAATAAGATTCTACTGAGGAGATCAGTGAAGCACTTGATTATCAACGCCAATGAAGAAATACAGGATGGATGTTTTGCCCCAAAGAGAGGGCAAGGAATACATCGACAGGCGTACGCTTCTCGAATTCTATAGCCCAATAGCTCGGTACTTTCCGTGGTTTGTTAGCCTAGTAATCGTCCGCAGTCCCATGGCTGCGGTAGGGGATAAAGCGGAGAAAGGGTTGCGCGTGGAGCAAGCGCCTTACACCAAGTTACTATTTTGGGAAACACGACCAAAACAGATGAACCCTTATCAGAATTGGGAAATCGTGATGCAACAGTATTGCGTCTGTAAATGTGAATCAATATGCCCCACGGTGACAGCGGGGCCGTGGTCAATGTAAATCAAAATAGCCGTCCGGATTAGAGGATGAAGCATGATCTCGGAGCTGGGGGGAACGGTTCATGTGAAGTCGGCCAGTACGGGGACCCCAGTATTTCGCCTTGAGCAATTACTGATGATGGTAAGTCGTCTTATTTATGGTTTCATCAGGTAAGGTTGACGCAAGAGGAAGTGTGGAACCTGAGATGGGCGATCGAAGAACAACTTTGCCACGTGAGAGATCACTCGCAGAAATTCAAGATGGACTAGAAGAATATTAGCTCATGAATGCAATGATCCAGACAAGTTTAGTGATGGGATTTTTGGCTTATGTGATTCCCAACCTATCGTAAAGCGAGGTCACGAAGTGAAGTGTTCGGCCCCCACATCCCCTTCTGTGAGTTCGGAAGTCATAGTAAAGGCGGTATGCCATGCATACGGTATACTTGCATGCACGTGTACCCTAGCAAATCTAGACGTGTAATCAAACCAAGCTTGAAAGCAAGTGGACCAGTGGTTGTGAGGAAGGCCAATGGAAGAGTGCCTAGGGAGACCGGTGAAGAGCTGAGGGTGACAAAGTGAAGTGCAGCCTTCCATTGTCATGCGTTCGCTAAGGCGTCGGACCACGTCCAACCGGGTGGGCCTGGGAGACCCGAAGGGTCAGGCACCAGGTACATTGCATTAGTATGAAATGTATGCAAAGGGCATGCGAACCGGAGCGGGTTGGCTAATGATGTTAGCAAAGCGGGAAAAAGCAATCATTTTGGATTACGGATCCCGGTAGAGAAGCCGAATGTTGGGTAAGGGGTTGGAGCGGAGCCTTGGGTGAGGCTGTGCAGCGAGCGGCCTGTAAAACAAGACACGGCTGAAGGCTCTCTGCACAATGGACAAACAAACGGTGCCATGGAAGTTGATCAGGCCGCAGATGGATGAATGATACAATTGAGCAATGGACCAGCTAGAGCGGTCAGTTGTTTGTCTAATATTCTTGGAATACCAGAGAAGAAAATGTATAGCTCGAAACTACGACCAAAGGGGGACACATGGAATGACGTAGTCGACACTCATGGCCGCCCCTCCCGTTCATAGACATCCATGTGGACCTGGATAGGTAGGTACCTAGATGCTTAAGAGGTAACTGCATCACGTGAGATATTACTGCCCAGGTGTCCACCTGCAGCGGCAGTATGGATGGCGTGCAATATTGCGATCAAAAAGGGTACCTGGCGACGGTTGGTATGCAAGGCGGTTGTTGGAATTATTTCCGATTGTTGGCATCAGCTACTTGCGGAGTCGACTGGGGGCAGGGGCAAACTGAGGTGAAATCACAGCCCTCTACTAGCTTCAGCGACAAACGAGCCATAATGATGCCCGACCAGCACAGCGGGAGCTTTGGCATTAGCATCAGCATCAGCATCAGCATTAGCCAATGGCGGGGTCCGGCGTACGATTGCAATGATGCTGGGTTTACACATGGCGCAGGTGGGATGTGGCTGAGCCTAGTTATGCTCCTGGTGCTCCTGGTGCTCCTGGTGCTCCCGTTCTTTCTTCGCTCCTCTCTCACTTTGACCGCGCGGAGTGGGGTTAAAGGTAAAAGTGGCTGACTGATAATTTGCTTTGCTTCTCCAAGGGTCGTGCAGGCGGCCACTCGCGACCATGGAGGGGTAGAGCAATGTGGCAGTGTGGCAGTGTCGTGGTCATCACGGAAGGATATGGCCACCGTCATGGTCATGGCCGCGTTTAATGGCCACCTGCACCTTTCCGCCAGGTAGGTGGTGCTGTCATACCAATTGTTTGTTCCTCAGCTGTCTCGCTGTCTCTCTGCCCCAGCCGTACAGCCTTAGGCTGCCTTACGCGCTTCCTCTTCCAGCCACAAGCCCTGACCCTCGTCCTCTCTCTTTTGGTCGATAAACTTGCTGCCTCTCTCTCGACAGACACACTCTCTCTCTTACTCCGCCAACATAATCTTCCCTTCCAATACACGCTCACATCCACACACTTTTACCCCGAACAAGCAAAAAAAGAAGGTTATTGCGACATGGGAGTAAGTTATGCCCCTTCGCTCTGCTTCCCTCAGCCTCCCCCCCAGTTCCCCGACCAGCCCAGCAAGGCTGCCCCTCTCCCGCCAAAGTGATGCGCTGTGTCTGCCCCGCGCAGGCTGCGAGAAACGTCATCCTCGTCGCTCGCTGTTGCTCTCATCCTTCCGCTCTTGTTTTCTGCCATCACAGTAGGACGCGTCGGCTGACTTTGTACTTCTTCTCGCGCTTTGCAGCTCGCCTCAAAGCTCGCCGCAGCAGGTCCGCCACCAGGGCAGTATCCACCTCAGGGAGGTCAACCGCCACAGCAAGGCGGATATGTGAGTCCACCTGGTCCTAGTGATCCCTTGGGTCACGAACCCCCTTCCATTACGACGACAGCTCCGCTAATGCCCACTGCCAGCCTGGGCAGCAGCAGTATCAAGCCTATCCAGGTGCCGGCGCTCCGGTAAGCACAAAAAAAAACATCTCTCCTTCCACTTCTTGTTCGCTTGCTCTGTTCTGCATCATCATCATCATCATCATCGTCACCGTCTTCCTGCTCCCTTCTCCCACCACCGCCCAGGATATTCTTTTATTCGGTAGCAAGCTGCTCCATTCGCCTCTTGCCTTTCTCGCCTATTGCCCTGCCCTGCCGTCCGCCATCCTCTACACGCCTCCATCGCACAATCGTCATTGTGTGTGAGTAAACCGGCAACGAGTCCCGAACTGGTACCAGTGACGCGACAACCTCCGAATTGACTCTGCCTTTTGCCTGCGCTTGCATTTGTCAATTTTCGCGACTGCGTCGTTGCTCTGTTCAGCATCATGGCCCACTACGGTGGTCCCCCACCATATCCCAACTACGGGCCTAACTCATATCAGAGTCCTCTCTCACCTTCACAACCCCCTGGTGCCGCACCCTATCCATCCTCTTCTCCGGCTCCTCCAGCTCCCTATTCACCGTCCCCAGGCTACGGTGCGCCCTCTCCATACCCTCAATCGCAATCAGGATACAATAGACCTGCACCCCCACCGCCCCCTCGCGCCGGAGCGCACTCGCCATATCCTCCCCAACAACAGCAACCATATGGTCAACCACCACAACAGCCATACGGCCAACAACCGCCTTATGGACAACAGCAGCAATCGCCGTACGGACAGCAGTCACCTTATGGACAGCAACAACAACAACAGCCACCCTACGGTGGTCAGCCAGGATACGGACAGCAACAGGGACAGTACAACCAATATGTTCGTAGCGAGCTCCTTTGATATTTCGTGATATCTGCCCTTTTGGTTAGCTTCAGAGCTTCGTGGATTCTTCGACTCTTCCAGGAGACCTCGAGAACCTTTGATGATGCAGAGCAGCCGAGCGTTTTGTTACTATATCGAGATGTATGCTAACTTGCAATGTTTTGTAGGGCCAGCCAGGTCAACCCGGACAACCCCCACCAGGTCAATATGGCGGCGCTCCTCCCCCACAGCAGTATGGAGGTGGCCCACCAGGAGGACAGCAGATCCAAGGGTCGCCTGCCGAAATTGCTGCCTATAAGCAATTGCTCACAGCATGCATCCAAGAAAAGAGCCTTCAACCTTTCTATCCTCCCAACTCCCCCATCCTAGACCAGATCGCAAGCCGCGCACCGGCTCAAATTACCCAGGTCATGCGGCGCTGGAATGTCGCCAAGGAAGTTGCCAACGACATTGTCAAGCTAGCGTTGTATGATATTGTCTTGTACATTGGTGAGTAAATAATTCACACCCACAGTATGACTCGCACTAATGATCTGGTAGATGATAGCGGTTCTATGCAGTTTGAGGAGGAGGGCAGCCGCATCAAGGATCTTAGACTCATCCTTGAACGAGTCTCCTTTGCCGCCACCCTGTTTGATGCTGATGGAATCTCTGTCCGCTTTATGAATACTGATCTCTCTCAACTTCGTGATCAATCCGGCCGACCCCTCCAGGATGGTGTTGCCAGCGAGCAGCAAATCGAGACCATTATGCGTGGTGTACAATTTAAGGGCCTTACACCGATGGGAACGTCTCTCAAGAAGAAGGTCATTGATGAAATTGTCTTTGCTCGTGCACAATCCGGCCAACYCCRMAAGCCTGTACTGGTCATCTCCATCACCGACGGTCAGCCCGCAGGCGAGCCCCAGAACGCTGTCTTTGAAACCATCAAGGGTGCTTTCGACACTTTGGCTTCTCGATTCCCTCAGTACGGTCGTGGTGCGCTTGCCTTTGAGTTTGCCCAGGTCGGCAATGACGAGCTTGCAAGAAAGTTCCTCTCAAAGCTAGATGAGGACCCTCAGATTGGTGCCATGATTGACTGCACTTCTAGTATGTACCCATGTGATGGAATTAGAGTAAAATGATCCTTTTTGCTAACGAATGCTTCCAGACTTTGAGAACGAACAGGAGGAGATGGCCCGCGCTAACCCACCAGTCGATCTTTCCCCAGACCTCTGGATTGCAAAGCTTCTTCTCGGCGCCATCGATTCTTCTTACGATACCCAGGATGAGAAGGCCAATCGTGCACCAGGTCAAGGCTACGCAGGTGCTCCCCCGGGCCAATATGGCGCTCCACCACAACAAGGCTATGGAGGTCCACCTCCTGGCCAATATGGCGGTGGACCACCCCAACAAGGTTATGGAGGCCCTCCACCAGGACAATATGGCGGACCTCCAGGTCAACAGGGTTATGGTGGTGGACCACCACCCGGACAGTATCCCCAGCAAGGCGGCTACGGTCAACAACCGCCACCGGGAGGAAGACCGGGAGGGCCACCAGGAGGTCCTGGAGGATACCCAGGTCAGCAACAGCCACCATATGGCGGCGGAGCACCTCCGCCAGGAAGGTACTAGATGTTCGGTCGTACTGAATACTGCGAAATCACGTCTGGGGAACGGGCAATTACTTTCAATGCCTTGCGAAGGTTTTGTCCAAGAAAAGTTGCAGATACTGGACAATTGTTTTAGTTTCATGAAATGGGGCAGACTGTAACGGCTACTCTTACATATTTTATCTTAGGCCTGAAAGGTCAGGTTGATGACCTTGATGTTCAGCCTTAAAGGCGGATGGTTTCAATGTAGCGGTATTCAATACACAATGCATTGAACGATTATGAAAAGGGTTCCATTTACGATAGAAAATACTACATTTCCAACTGTGTGCGATTCTGTATGTTCTCACTCGACTTCAATCTCTCAGGCAAGTGCACGTCACGCCAAATCAGTATACATCAAATCACGTCAAGCAAACCAAAGCAAGGCGAAAACTTCAGATTCCGAAACGTCGCCCCACTGACTGCTTACAGCTGGAAGATTCGCCCTGGGGCGGCGACCCAGCTCTATTAGTCTTGGGGATCTATTTACGACGATTGTGGGGCTTGGATAGTTCCAGTGGCTGGKTAGATGTAAGTAAGGGCGTCTATCTATTTATCTCCTGGGGGCGGGGTGGGTCGAGGTGAGTTCAGTAAGGCGATGAGGCGAGTGGAGGCAAGGGGCCGAAAGGAAACAAACGAAAGGTAGCAGGATGCGAGTGAGAGTGGTGGTGTGGAGGAAGGAAGGAAGGAAGGAAGGAACATAGGAATGGGAATGGGAATGGAATGTGGAGCTCTTGGGGTATAAGAAGGGGGTGTGTCTGCTTTTTGGGGATCTATTTCATATCTAGCTACCTGAGTGAAAGTGTGTGGACTACTTACCACAAAAAAAAAAAAAAAAAACCTTGCAAGGAATAAAACCATATATCAAAAGAAATAGTCGCGATTGCCCTGGAATACCTACAGGCGGCCACTTACGTAGCTTACGGTGACGTTCGGACGGACTTTTTTTTTGGTCGGCTTTTCGCTTACCTAGTTTGACCAGCATCATCATCATTCACGTACCCTGCGCGTCTACTGGCTTCGGACTTTTTTTTTTTTTGGGTCTTTACGGCATTCAAAGGTTTTCGGAGTCGTGCTGAAACGTCGAGTTTTGAGTCCGATTCTCTGTTTAGCTGGTTAGGAGAATTGGAAAAAGGAGAGAGGGAGTTTCTACAGTTAAGACGTCGGATGTCCCGGGTTGGTTGTTTGAGAGGGAAAGGCTTCTTGTGAGAGGATTTTGGTTTTAAGAGATATTTTGAGTTGAGGACAAGGAGAGTTAGGCTAGAGAACAGAAGTTCGATTATCACTACGAGGGAAACGAGTGCGACGACATATCTACTCCCAAGGATAAAGAGTAAAGTCGACGACGAGGGTTTATAACCCATAACCCGAGATACACCAACCACCAACGTCTCGCCAAAAAAAGAAACATCAGAGAACAGCACAACAAAACACCTCACAATGCGAACCCCAAGCTTCACCCTCATAACCCTCCTAGCAACCACAACAACCGCCCAAAACCTCGCTCCCAACCCACCAAACGTACAAGCCCGACTAACAACCTGCCCGCTCTCCCTCCGTATCCCATTCCAGCACCGTCAACAATGCTCCCCCAAAACCAACACCTCAGAAACGTACATCCAACTCAATGCCATCTTCTCACTTCCTGACAACGACAAACTCGTTGATGTGAGAGCAAGTAGGGGGCCGGCGGGTTGGAATAGTTTCGACCGCGTGGATCCCGAGGAGGGGTTCGTTGTGGGCGTTCCGATAGGGGAAGACGGAGAGGGTGATGATGTGCGGGTTGGGATTAAGACTGGAGAGGAAGAGGGAGAGTTGGAGGTTAATGTTGGTGGGGTTTTGTGGGTTGTTAGTGGTGATGGAGTGGTTAGACGGAGGGATGGGGATGATGGGGTTGGGGAGGTGGAGTGTAGTGTTGGGGAATGGGATTTTGATGGTAGACTCGATTGTGGGGATAAGGATGGGAGTGTGGGACATAGGGTGAGTTTCCTCCCTTGTTGAAGTTGAGAGCGGGAAGTGAATTAGAGCTAACGTATTGTCTAGGAGAGGAGTGTAGATTGCTCGCTTTTGTGTTCTTGAAAAAACGAACAAGTCGTCTTGGAAGAGATGCTTGACGTTATCGACCTCTCTTCAACGAAAACAAGCGGTCATCCGGAATCCCTATCTATTCTATTCGCACTAGCCCTGCTCAATAGTCGGTATCTCTAGATCTGGAGTACCATCCCGAACACCCAATCGCCATCAATCGCAAAACAGATATCAGCATCCGGCAGGCTTTCTTTATCAATCCTGCATTCTCTCCATAGTCTTCGGCGTTTTTCCCCTTTTATTTTTTTTTCTCTTTGATACCGAACGTTTATCGTATTTTGCATGTGGGAAATTGGAATAGTGTATGATTATACCACCAATCAACGAAGAGCAGGGGGAGCCCGAGGAAGAACCGTCGGAAATACCGACTCGGAATACGAAATAAAGAAGAAGAGAGGGGCAATGATGTTTTATGATGAGAATAGTAGCCATAGGAACGTGCTCTGTATTATAGAATGTAAACTTGCGACTTGTGTGATTAATCAATCAATATAGAAAAATGAATGAATGAATGTTGGTAGACTAAGTGTCGATTTTACGGATGTGAGCAGGGAACTGTGAAGATTGACGTAGTGATAGAAGGGTGGAATGATGGTATAATTCGATGTGTGTATGCAATAGTTAAGAAATCTGAATCCTTGACTTCTGATTGTCGTATACTGGTATATACTGTTATTTCTAATGTTGCATGTTAATGATATGCATTATAGAATCTAACCTTTTTTTAAGAGACTTGTGAGATATCGGATGGTTATAAGTCGTGGCGAGTAGATTTAAAATATTATGGCTTTGTGAGTAGATAGAGCGCGTGAAGAGGATTGAAACTCGAGAGATAAGCGGGACTTGAGATAAGTAGATAGAGTATAGAGGAAGAGACCAACTTTTCAGAAATGGGAATTTGTGTAAAGTTTTCTTTGTGTATCTTCTAACTCCTAGAGAAATAGATGTATCTAATGAAAATAAAATTCTAAGCGGGTATGAAAACCCACGCCTTAAGATCAATGAACACGAAAGATGAAGGTACTAAAAAAGACATCGCCGTATTCTCCACACGAAAAATTTGCTTTTCCCGCTAGAAATCACGATATCTTCATACTAATCCAACAAAAACATCCTACGTAACGTAAAAAAGGCGTTCGCGACCTCAAAAATTATTTGATCATTATTACAGGTAGACGATTTACTCAAGACACCACAACAACAACAAAACCAAAAAATCCTAACAGATCCCCAATCCTCCGCCCAGTCTACGACACACAATGCATAAACCACGACCCCCCGCTCTATCTTCATAATCTCATATCTCGAATCACAACCTCCTCATCAGCAAACTTCCCGACATCCCAGCAATGAATAAAAAATCAATTTCATGAAACCAAAACAAGGAAAGCCGATGGATGCCAACCCCGATTAATCTTCCTCACCTCCCTTCCTTACAAGCTGGCATCATCAAGAGTTCATAAAATGGCCATGTGGCGCATCCTCACTCCCCATGTTCCTCTGTAATTCTCAGGATTCTTGAAGGAAGGGTGGGGTGAGTGGGTGGCGCAATTGAGGCGTAGCTAGATGTATATTCTGGATTTGTTAATTAGTGGACATTATTTTCTTCTTCTTTTGGCCCTTGGGGGGCGGTTGGAAAGGTGGTCTTTTGCCTAGCTTTGGGTTTAGATTGATGGGGAACTGGTGGTGCAAGGAAGGATGAACGATGATCGTATGTTCGGTGTCCGTGTGGCTGGTGTGATGTTTGATACCTATGAGGTGAGGCCACCGTGTACCGAATGAGATAGATGGGTTGCACGGTGCCTCAGTTATTGAAACATCTGTCAGCCTTGGTTGGTTGTTGCGCAAGGCAGGCAGGCAAAGGGAAAGGAAAAGGAAAAGGCAAAGCGAGACATCGCTAGCCGTTGTACAGTACCTACATACGAGCATCAGCCTCCACGAATCCGACTCGCTCACTCACACCGGTTGTGCGCATAGGTAGGTACCTGACACGAACCGCACAGGCAAAAAGCAAAACAAAAGACTTCAAAACCCGCCTTGTTGACTACGGAGCACTTACGAGAATCACGCACACATCTCCTGAACAATACCTCGGTTCTATGTCTTGGAATGTCATAGCATCACAGTACAGTAGTTCACACACTTCGCAATTCACCCGCGCACTCCTCTAATCTTGCATTCTCATCAGCATGCACCCAGAGACGGAGGTCTAGCCACTCGCGCCATGAATAATCACGCCTGGAATTCCAGGCCGGCAGTTGTTCCTCAAACCTGCCTTCCGCGCCAGGAGAGGCACGACAAAACCTTATGTTCGTGGAGCGAGCGATTGAGCGGGCGGAAATGTGTAGCCTGGTGTGCCTGGTCGCATGTTCACGCTGGAGCTGTTAGCTCCAGGAACCCCAGACAGGGGGTGTTTCACGGTCCGCTGCGTTGCGCGTGTTTGGACGAATGAGGGGGAATGGAAGGGAATGCGCTTGTGTTGTTATTGGAGGCAGGGTCTTGAATTTTTGCTTCTTGGGTTTTGATGGGTAGGTTGTGAGATTGTGAGATTGCGAGATGTGGGTGTGATGGGGTTGGTGGGTTGTTGGTCGTTGTTGACTCGTTATTGTTGTCTGTGTGACCAATGCCCGTTCAAGTTTACACTTCGCTGCGTGATAGGTATTCCAACAACTCGCACATAGGGTAGTCAGATCACAAATCACATCTCCCCATCCATCATCACAGCCGTAAATCCCATACTCCGTAAACCGACCCACAATCCCCCTGCAATAGATCCATCCCATCCCATCCCATTCCATCCCCATCTCACAGATCCCCACTCAAAATCCCATATTCCTGATCCGATAATCTTCTGATCAAGCTTCACCTACCCAGCCATTCCCAGCTCCAAATCACCTCCAAACCAACCTTTGGTAAAACATCCCGCCAATCCACTTCATCTCACAATAACCCTATGTGGATACACAAGTGGATACAGGATCTAGATATTGGTTTCGGGGTACGTACGTACGTCTATGTCTATGTCTAAGATGAAATGAAGAAGGGGCTCAATCTATCGTTTGACTCCATCGTCGCGTCGTGCGCAGATGTTAGTTAGCCAACTGTTGGCTTAGCGAAGGGTAAGTCGTTGCGAGGTTAGTGGTGGTTAAGGTGCATGTGGCACGGATGATCGTCGCTTTTGGGGGGTAATTAGCTGCTGTTGGAAGGGTGCGAGGTGGAGATTTTGTGTTGTTGTTGCAGGTGTAGACGAGCGTCATGGTCTGAGCATCACAAGTTATGGTGATTCTGTGTTGTTGCAAGTGTAGACGAGCGCCGTGGTCTGAGCACCACAAGGAATGTTGATTGTCAAGTCATATCGATGTCAAGTCATGTCGATTGTCAAGTCATGTCGATTGTCAAGTCATATCGATGTCAAGTCATGTCGATTGTCAAGTCATGTCGATTGTCAAGTCATGTCGAATGTGATAGATAGATGAGGTTATGATGGATGGGAAGGCAGAAAACCTTCCGGAAATAGACATTGGCATTAACCGTAGTTATAAACATGAGTACAGATTTGGTCGTCAGCCATGCCCAATGCCATTAATCGATCGCAAGTGAGTATCCCCAATTCATCAAGAAAAAAAAAGAGATACCCAAGGAATACCCGAAACGCCAATAATGATGATACCATTAAGTACAATCGCCCGATTTAGAGAGAAACTTTTGTCTAGTGTCCCCAGCCGCCGTTGTTGTGCTTGTTCTTATCCTTGAACTTGTCCTCGAGCTTGTGTCCCATGAATGCACCTGCGAGAGCACCGAGAACACCGTGGCCGCCCATTTTGTTGCCGCCAAAGTATCCCGCTGCTCCACCTCCCATGGCACCAAGCAGGCCGCGGTCACCCTCAGCCTGGTTGTTAGGATCGGTGGGACCATAGCCTTGCTGACCGGGTTGGCCATATGCGCCTGGCTGCTGATCCTGAGGATACTGGTTCTGAGGATAGGCGCCTTGCTGGGGGTATTGGTTCGCGGGTTGCTGGCCCGGGTATTGTTGCTGGTTGTATGGGCTGTCGCGTGAATTAGTCTCGTTTGGTCAAACATGGACGACTCGGCGGAGAAGGAACTTACTCTTGTGGGGGTTGTTGATAACCCTGGTCGTATGAGGGAGCTGGGCTTTGACCGTGTTGGAAACCGCCCTGAGCTGGTGGACCGTAGCCCTGTCCGTACTGTTGCTGCTGTCCTTGATCACCACCGTAGTAACCTTGGCCGGCGGGAGGTTGTTGGCCGTATTGCGGTTGCTGGCCGTAGCCTTGCTGGGGTGGTTGATAGCCCTGACCGGGGGCGGGGGAGCCATATTGCTGCTGGCCGTATTGCTGGCCGTACTGGTTGTATGGGTCGGACATGTTGATGGAGTTGATTGAAGAGTTTTGGTTGTAGAGGTTTGTGAATGCGATGATGATGATGGTATGTCGCTGTAGGTGAGGGGTGGTGGAGGGGTAAGCCTTAATAGAGACGGGACGCCGGAATGACCAAAGGAATTGTTCAAGCGAAGACCCAATTACTTGATGGAAAAGTGGATGATTGATGGGGGTAAGAAGAGGTCAATAGGTCCATTTAAATACACTACGGCACTTTGATCCGTATGATGGCTTAGGAAAAAAGAATGCATACGACGTTGGTTCGTAAGGAGGCGAAGCAACTTGGACGAACCTTCGAGCTGGACGACTCAGCCCCCATTGATTCCCAGTCTTCTTGCACAGGAACGAGAAGTAATCGTCAGCCCCGAGAGTCTCTTTCGAGGAAGACTCGCTGCCTGCCAAGGTGACATTGTGCGAGGCGCTCTGCCCTCTGCGATGCGCCTATGCTTGAGTTCACTCTGGCGCTCGCGGCTACGAATGTGGTAGGGAGAGTGTCAGTCAGCCCTGTCTTTACCGACATCTACGCACCTACGCAGATTCACACCTACTTGGGACTTCAGTGCTAGATAGATTGTGCCAACCCCGAATCAGTACAGCCGAGCTCCAACTCCGCAGCATGTTTCTCTCCGCTTCAGGATACAGAGCATCCGAGCTTCAGGTGTTCAGGAAACTGTTTGTCCCGCTCGTGCCAACACACAAATCGAAACGTCTCGTGCCTCTCACTACCCGTGGACCTCTCTCACACCCTCCAGTTCGGTCGCCACAGCAAACTTCTTGGGCCTCATTGCGTCGGCCACGCGCAGTCCGAGAGCCGGCGAGCTTGGTTCCCGAGAAAGCCGGAAAAGTGGCCATGCCAAGTGCACAAATGGCAAAAAGGTGGGCGAGACGGTGAATGGTCCAGTAAGGGAGGTCTACTATGCGCCACAAGTTGCTGCGCCGCCTTCTACTGCCGCTACTGCACAGCATGCCATGCCACTGCCCGGTGGCTTGCCCCAAGAGACGTAACACTCCAGAGCCAGTCTGCTTTCGCAATCTTTTATCCTATACTGTGTTGTTCATCGTCATGCTTTGGGGCAATGAACAGCTAGCAGCTTTAATTCCTTGCTTGAGTATTCGTGGGTCGCTCACATTGTCACGTGGGGAGCTTCTCAAAGGTAGTCAGGAGTAGGTAGACTGAACCTCCAACTCTACCAAGACCAAGACTACTGATGACCTCCCGACTGACAACAACACCACGCCTCTCGTGGCCAAGTCTGCACACAACAACAGTCTCGCGCGCTTGCACGTGTTCAACATCACCTTTGCGTTCTGTAAAGTCTCACTTTCGACCCCTGTGGCGTTTGATCTTCCTCGCAAGCTTGCCAGCGATGCCAAATCCGGATGCTGAAACGCGCCCATGGCCCTCCTGAGACACCTCCAAGACATACTCCCAGGGGCGGCTTCACATCTCTACCAGCCGGCTCACCATCTTCTCCATGCTCGATCGACCCACCCATCAGCTCTTCCTTCTTGAGGACAATTAATCCCAATTAACGCCCCCCCAGTCTCCCCTTCACGGCCAATTGCGCGGCCCAGGGGCAGCTAATTTGGCCTCTTTGTTACCGCAAGGCTGGCTCACGACCTCGCCTCTGTCCTCAAACTGACATGGACCCAGACTCGACCCACTGCTAGCGTCATTCATGCGCTTCCTCATATGCTCCCCTCCCTCCTCTCGCATTGTCATGTAGATCCATCACGGCTCGCCCAGCTTCCTCGCTGCACTGCTGCTTACCTGCTTCCTCTCTGTCCTTCGTTCGCAGCCGGACTGCTGTAGCTTGCTAATTCTTCCATTCTCTCGTTCATTTCTGACCTTCTCTTCTTCACCTCTCTGGCAGCGGTCCTAGCAGGCTTGGGACTGTAGAGTTTTTTGTTCGATTCACTTACCCATCGACCGCCGAGCGTTCAGATGTTGTTCGTACCCACCATTGAGCAGCTGGAAGCCTGAGAGGGGTTCAGTCCCACCCAACTGCTATAACCTGCAAGACAAAACAACATGCCCGTCCCAAGGCCGCGAAGAAACGATGAACGGGTGAAATACGTGATTGTTCGCCGAGCTGGCGTGGAGGAAGAGGTGGACCTGGAGGATGTGGGAGGTTTCTTTGGGCCCTCGCCAACTGTCAATCAGTTGCTGAGCGGTTCTAAAGCGAGGAGGCAGGCTCAGCCCTCGGAGACAGACTACGACAGTGATGATGACGACGACTACGATGACGACTACGTGCCCTCTAGTCGACCAACAGAATCAGTAAGAGGACTTCTAGATGATGTGTGTTCACAAGACTTAGCATTAACGCGTGATCAGATTCTTCTCGCGACCACTCCTACTTCGAAGCAGCCAACGGCCCTACCAGAGAATGACCCTACCCAGACAGTCCTAGAAACCGTTACTCAATCTGCTAGTAGCAGCTCTACCGCAGCAGCAGCATCAAAAGGTGGAGGGGGAGGCATTTCGTCTACGACGCAACACTTGCTGATTGCCGCTGGCTCAGTTGGTATGTCTAAGCTGGGTCCACCAGTAAGCCTCGACTAACGAGAATAGGTGCTACAATCATCATCGTTATGATCTTGCTAGCTATGCACACGATGCGAAGGCGTGGTCTTACTCTCTCAGAAGCATTCCAACTCGGCAAATACCACATCACTCGGCGTGGACCACCTCCGCCGCCACCCAAAAAGGCTGGCGGATGGGACAAACAGGCATACAACGGCAACTACGGCTCCATGCGAACTACCATCACCGAGCCACAGCGAGCAATGTCAATCAATCGATCAGGGTCAACTTCTTCCCAGAGGCCTTTGATGGCGCTTCAACGCAATGAGAGCTTCAGGACCATCGCAGACACAAAGAACCCCCAAGAGAACGCACCACAGACCTTCCTACTAGACGCCCCGCCAAAACGTAACAAATCGCATCGACGCAACGGTAGCGGCGAGACGACCTCTTCTGCTGCACTTCCCCTCCAGAAGACCCGTCGCAGCGCTTCAACCCACAATACGCGATCAATGGTTGAATCAGAGCTCAAGTATCCGGAACCCGCCGAACAGCCATTGTCCCCTCTGCCGCCGCCCCCAACCTTCAAGCAATTCCTCTTCAACCGCCCCTCTATATCTGGCCGACCTGGAATGGGAGGCCCCATGGTTAGTCGATTCAGCTGGACAAACTCGCAAGCACCACAGACACCACATGATCCACGTCGTGACACCAATACCCACACGATAGGGCGCGACAGCTTCATGACGCAGCGATCTTCTCTTCCCCGTTTCCGGACCGTTGACTCCTGGGTAAACCAACAAGCGAACCGTATCGAGGAGCAAAAACTCAAAGAGCAATTCCGATTAACTGGAACCTCAACTGTCTATTCGGGCGATGATGTTGGAGAAACGATCCCCGAGGTACCAACACTTCCCAAAAACGTTGGAGAGCTCCGAGATGCTGCAGCTCCTCCAACAATCAGCGTCATTGAGGCACCAAAGGCACCCGTAGTATCCCCACCACCACTAGGCGGCGGACTACCCGGCAAGAACATCAAGCACGAGCGTCAAGATACACACACCACCGTCGAGACAGCCCCAATCTTTCGACAACACCCAGGAACCGAAGTAAGGTTCAGCACACACAGTGTAGTCCCTAGCGAGATCCTCGACATGGGACGCGAACCAAATGTTCTTTCCTAGTCGTCAAGTCCGAGCAAAAACCCTTTGCTTCTCATTATTCTTCTATTGTGAGCATTTCCGTGTTACCCCATATTAGCGTTTGATTATCAGCATTTCGGAGAGCGCCGATGACTGCGGTTGGAAAAACTTTTTTGGTTTTCTGGACAGAGAGAGAGTAGCAGAGAGAGAGGGAGGTGTGTGTATGTGTACAATTCGGCAAGTCCTCCTTTGTCTTGTTTGACGGGACGACGCTTTTTGCCTTGTGCGCCGTTCTATCTAATGGTTGAGTTTTGCAACTTCGTCAGTCGCCAACTACTGTGTAACCGAACCTCCTCTATCTATAAACTCAATTGTATATCTATATGACAATCCAAGCCGCAAATTAATATACCAAAAAAAAAAGAACAAAGATCCAGTTTCCCCTTGAATATACAAGTCGTGAAAACCACCAGCGAAAGAAGAATTTGCAAAGATGCACATGGTATGTGGCGCAAGAACCAGAATCATCCGGATCTCGATGCTTCCGTAAGTACTCCGCAAAATCATACAAATTCAACAGATAGCCATCTGCATATAATCACCCTTCCCTTCCACCAAGAACCAAATCTCCCAAAATTCCAGATCCCCCGCTCCTTACGCAATATTCCAGAGCATCAAGCAAGCAAGGAAGTAACGACCCCAGGCAGATGAATGAATGGATAAGATGAACAGAACCAGCCGGCACAAAAGCCGAATGCGAGAATTAGTAATTCAACAACTTCTGGAAGGGAAGAATTACGGTAGTAATACGATTTTATTGGTAGGGTGTCAGCAAGTCAGAAAGCAAGGAAACTCCTCCGTCCTCCATTCGCCAAGCAAGTTCACGCAAAAAGCCATAGCCATCCATAGATTTCAAATCCACATCACTTGAACGCCAAAAAAACAAGCTTAAGCCGCAAACCAAGCCGGCAACGGGTTTCCCCCCCTCCCCTAAGCGTACCATGTCTGTTGTGTGTGTGCCAAAACGAACCCTGGCCCCGAAGCGACTTCGGTTTCAGGGGGTTCAATGCCGTGGGTGCAACGAAAGGCGGGCGTTATGCGGGGGAGGGAAAGGTGGCGGGGTGCCTGGTTTTTGGGGACGGGATTTGGAAAGGGAATTGGATTGGGGATTGGGGGGGTTTGTTGTGATTGTGATTGTGGTGGTGTTTGTGTGTGGATGGGGAAAATAAATAAATAAATAAACAAATAGCTGGTTTAGGATATTTTGCATGGGAGGTAGGTCTAGGGATGGGATTTGTTGCATAGCGAGATTCACCTTACCTACTGATGAATTTCATAGCAGACTTAACTTGTGTAGAGAAGTATATTTTCTACCTAAACATATCTAGTAAAAGGTCCATCCACCATCTCACGAGACGTATTCGAAGCATACTAACACCCCTAGTTAGAAAGATACGCTAGCAGTCGCGTGCAAGCTTCTGCAAAGTTCCAATTGTCTTTACCTGGAAGAGGCGAGGCACGGGTGGACGCCTTGACCCTAAGGATGGCATGTGTTTTGTAGTGGAAACGGAGGTAGGTTTAGGAAGGGACCTGAGAGTGGCGTGGGATGTTTTGACATCTGTGAAGCGGGCCGGAGGAGTTTTGTGTTGCGGAAAGTCCGATGGTGGGATTGCTGGTACGGGGTGGTTTGCTTGTTTATTGAGCGTGATGGTGGCTAAGGATGGAGTTGTATGTTCGAAACTGAGTTGAAAGGTAGAGAATTTGGAACTGGGAAGACTGTTATCACAATCTCGTAATCAGCGTTGGAGGGGTCAAGATATGAACGATGGACGAGAATCCTGGCAGATGGGAATTCTAAAAAGCGCATCTAGATAGTATTTCCCTCCAGAATGCTTCTCCATACGCTGTTCGGGGCATACCGAGTGCATTCGAACCATAGTATGAATAGAGATATGTCTTCTCAATGAACATTCGACCCCCTCTGATGATGTTTTTGGAACTAGTCTTGATATTGGAATGACGACTCAATCATGTACGAAATTGGCTTAGTGTAACAAAGGAAATATTACTGCAGCGAAAGCAAAGAAAAGCTAGCTTAAAATGTAAGGTAGTGAGGATAAGGATTCAAGTATCTATAGCAGTTATAGTAGCTATTTGCACCAAGTATTCTCAGAGGCTGTGGGATTAAAAGTCTGGATAGAATAGTCAGGGGGCACCCAGCTCGGGTCACCTCTAAGTGCTGGTGGTGCATCCTCCGAAGTTCACAACTTGAGAACTCGAAGCGGGCACGATCAATCGGAAGACCTCGGCCCAATGGACCACGATATCTATTGTGTGGTTGGTCTGAGTGACCTATCCCGTCTGGTGGAGGGAGCGCAATTCCTTTGGAGCGGGTGTTTGTCATTACGGAGCGGGGAAACTCCACTCAGCGATGTGGACCGCCTCGAATTTACTTCGTCATGCTTCGCGACTAAGAGCTGAACACCACCGCGGGGCTTCACAACTCACGTCATTACCCCAATATTTATTCCCGACAGTCTCTAGCTTCATGCAGCAATGGCCGAGTCGGTGCAATATGCGGGGTGTCTGGACACAAAGACCTGGATAGCTCTTCTACATCTCGATCCTCATTCAACTAACAGAAGAATTGAAACTTACTTGACCAGAAGAAATGTCTGACCGAATTAAGACAGCACAGAATCGTCTCTCCGCGGTGGCCGCAACCTTGACAGGGGGTCTGGTAGCCACAAGCCACCAATTCCCAGCTTTCGATGACTTACCGAAAGTCGAGGGAGAACCCCAAGGTTGTATGTGGGGATACTTCGACAAGGACGGAAAGAGGGATGAAATTGGAAGTATGACTTGTCCTACCATGAGAGGAACTTATAAGAGCGATTGCTGACCAATATGGTACTCACAGCTCTGAATCTCCTTACCCCTGCGGTTGTCCACAATGCCTCGCGCGAGATCCAGACTGGCGAACATGTCCAACTTGATTGGCCCCTCGAGAATGTCGAATTCCCCGGCTTTGGCCGGAAGAAGTTTCAGCAGAAGAAGATCGATCTCATGGACAGTCTTGGATTTTACTCTCTAGACGATGAGATACATATCAACACCCAGGCAAGCTCTCAATGGGATAGTTTGAAGCATTTTGGGCACCAGGCGACCGGGAAATATTACAATGGATTGACTCACGAGGAAGCCGTGAACTCAATCAGGAATGGAATTCACAAGTGGTGTGAACGTGGCGGTATCGTTGGCAGAGGAGTACTGGTCGACTGGTTGCGATGGTATGAACACAAAAACGGTACTTCGCCAAGCCCAGTGACGAGGCATGAGATTACCGTGGAAGAGCTGGAAGAAACGCTCAAGTGGCAGGGTACCACAACCCGTACGGGGGATATCCTGATGATTCGAAGTGGCTACGTGCGGTGGCATAAGTAAGCGTTCTCGAATTGTTACTGGTGACTGGTCTAACAACCTCGTCAGCAATGCTAACGCTAATGACCGAAAGAGCGGCACTCAGGATAACAGCATCGCTATTGGGATGAAAGGTTGCGAAGAATCGGTTCGCTGGCTCTACAACCATCACTTTGCCGCTGTTGTTGGTGATACCGTAGCTTTCGAATCGTGGCCTCCTGCTATTGACGAAGGGTGGTGTCTGCACGAGTGGTTACTGACACATTGGGGAACACCGATTGGTGAAATGTGGGATCTTGAGAAGCTCTCACAGATGTGCGAGCAACGTGGCCGATGGACGTTCTTCTTGACCAGCGCTCCACTGCATGTTAAAGGAGGAATCGGAAGCCCTCCCGGTGCCATTGCTATTTTCTAAATCGTCAGGGGAGGCTAGCTGTTTACTATCCTTGTGTCGCTCTTCATCCTCCAGCCTCTAGTTTACCCTACCGCAATCCTTTGTCCGTTCAAGCTTAGCAAACTCTTACCTAGTCTAGTAACAATATTTCTTCATCTGCATGATGCTCTAGCCTCATGTTGTCAAGTACATTACCCCACAGGGTCAACCGCACCCTAGTCGCATTTAGGAAACACGATCCGATTTCGCAACCTCTATACTTGAGATCACGTCGTCACCGTCAAAGAAATAGTATGCAATTGATTTTTGTTCCTTTAACTTTCAGATTTGTCTTGCCTCATCAAGTTGAAGCAACATTCTTCCTATATTCTAGCAATGCTGCACTAGAGTCATATACAAGTTCAACATGTCAAAAGAGTTTGGGACATCATCCTCGGATGTTGAGAAGAGTCTTGGGCCCACATGCACACCTCCCACCGTCTCCCCAACTCCAGATATTCCAAATGCCCCCATTTCACCCACATCCTGGCGAAGAATCCGGAAATGGAATAACAGATTCGAACACTTCACCGGCCTGGAGACTCGCGGCATCGCCAGGGTACCTATTTCCGAGCGGCAGTCAATCACTTCTTCAGCTTATCTTGGGATATCCTTAATGTGGACAAGCTGCGACCTCACCGCAAACGGCGTGACTCTGGCTATGCTTGGTCCTCTTGTCTACAACCTCAGCTTCCTCGACTCAGCACTATGCTCCGTATTCGGTGCATGTATAGGTTCCCTCGGAGCCACATATATCAGTACATGGGGCCCACGATCAGGCCACAGAACGATGATAGTAGCACGATACTTCATGGGCTACTATCCAGCCAAAATAACAGCAGTCCTCGCACTGCTAACCTTACTAGGATACGGAACCATAAACTGCATCATCACGGGTCAATTACTTGCCGCCGTCAACGGAGCAGGTCTCTCCCTGATCCCCGGAATAATCATCGTCAGCGCTGTAACACTTTTCGTAAGTGTGTTCGGTATGAAAGCGTTTCATGCCTATGAACGCTACGCCTGGGTTCCGCAAGTCCTAATCCTCTTTATCTTGATCGGCTCCGCGAGTCCTAAATTTAATATCCACGGCTCTAGCACCGGAGATCCTGCTACCATCACAGCTCATAGATTGAGTTACCTAGGTCTGTGCATGTCATCCCCTTTATCATGGTGTTCCTGCGCTGCAGACTACTTCGTATACTTCCCCTCCACAGTGCCAAAACGCTACATCGCGCTGTCCACATGGATTGGCAACTCCCTCGCATTCTCCTTCGCCTACCTTCTAGGCGCTGGCCTTGCTTCCGGCGTCTCCTCAAACTCTTCCTGGCAATCCGCCTACGACTCCTCCCAGGGCGCTCTGATCCTAGCTGGCTTTTCACCCCTTGCTACATTCGGGTCTTTCTGCGGCGTGGTTCTCGCTCTGGGCGTTATAGCTGATAACATAGCAGCTACATACTCCGCGGGCCTAGTACTACAGATACTAGATTCACGGTTTTTGGGTAGGATTCCTAGATGGGTGCTCACCGTCATCATAGTCGTAATATATACGGCCTGTGCACTGGGTGGGCGTAACAATCTTTTCGACATTTTCCAGAATTTTCTTGCTTTGATGGGGTATTGGACTTCGTTCTTTGTGACTATTATGTTGGAAGAACAGATTTTGTTTCGGAGGTTTCGTGTCAAGATGTATGGTACTGGTGTCACAGTGCCGGATACGGAAGATGAGAAAGAGGGGTTTGAGTGGGACAGATGGCAGGATTGGAAGGCTATGCCAGTGGGCATCGCGGCGCTGGTGGCATTTGCATTGGGCTGGGCGGGAGCGGTGGTGAGTATGCAGCAGGCGTGGTATACGGGGCCGATTGCGAAGTTGGTAGGTGAAGATGGGTGTGATTTGGGGATCTGGGTTGGGGTGGGGGTCACTGGGATTGTATTCCCTGTCCTGAGGTATGCGGAGTTGAAGGTGTGCAGACGATAGATACAATAAGTGAAGAATCATACAATCAATTCTCATTTCAGGTTCTTCAATGATTAAAGAGACATGAAAAAGACGAAAGCCGTTAAACACTCTTCAGGGAACTCCTTTAAAGGTCTTGAATACCTTCCCACTGGGCAATCTGACTTCCATTCCACAAAGAGACAATAGACTGCCCAACATATTGTGCTAAATGTATGTCTAGTGTTCTAAAAATTCCCCAGGGTACTATGCTCGACTTCCAATCTATCCCAAACTACAAACTACACATGACCACCCTCAACCTTTTGCTCCTTCGACTTCTCAGCTGCTCCACCATCTACCGATGCACCCCGCTGGATCTCAGCCGCATCTTGACCTGGAGTGAGCCCCTTGCCTTGCAAGATATGGTTGGGGACGATAGCTCCCTCCTCCTGATGATCATAATTTGTGTCCTTGATGTGGTATATGCCTAGGTAATAAAACGACAAGACTCCGAGGAAATAGAAGAGCAGAACTCCACCTGCTTCGCCGATGAAAGGGATCTTTATGGAGTCGAGACCAAAGCAAATGGCTTCTCCGGCACCAAGAACGCCGCGGAAGACGCCGACGTAATGAGTCAGCTTTTGTGGGGAGTTGGTGAGAGCACCGATCCAATATAGAATTATATATTGCCAGAGTTGCTGAGAGGCGTAAGCTAAGTTTGCATGCTATGAATGAAGAGTTGGAGGAACTGACGGAGAAGACCCAATTCATCATAAATAAGACAAAGATCCAGCCAAATCGTGGCTCGTCCCAATCAGTTGGATCGGTAGGAAGAGAATTACGGTTGTAGTTTCTTGTACGAATCTAATGGCTATTAGTTGTGATAAGAATCCAGGAATGAACACTGTGCATTACCATTTCCCAGACCCAAGCAGCTAACATTGGGACAGCTACGACCGTCAACCCAATGAGCCCGCGCTTACGTCGACCCCATTTAGGGTTATCAAGAATCCACTGTAGACCCCATCCTGCCGGAATCTGGAGGCATACGGCCACAAAGGAGAGCAGCGAGCGGGATCGAAGATTGTTCAGGTAGGCTATTTCAAAACTAAATCAGATAAGCTCGCAAGTGGTCATGTAAAAACTTACCATTGACAGAACCACTATATACCAGAAAACACTCAGCAGGTAAAAACGCCGGAAACATGAGGACTAGCTTCATGTCCGTAAAGATAAGGAGATTGGACTTCAATTCTGTCCAAGCCCCTCGGGCCGGATCAACGGCAACCACAGACCCGTCGTCTCTTGTCAGTTTCTGGGGCGGAAGCAGGAGCAAGCCAAGCAGTCCTCCAAGGAAAATGATGACGATAAAGGCAATGTACACAGGTCTTGGAACACCCGTAGCTGTGTCAGAGTCTCGGTTGATGATTACTGGTATGATACCTCCAATGACCGAGCCAAACGCTTGCAGATTGAGTAGCATGGTCGCATATGAGCCTTTTTCTCGTTCTTCTGGATACGCTGTCGTGATGTAACCGGCCACGATGAAGATCATTCCCGCGCCAATCCCAATGATGGGACCAGCAGCGTACGGGTAGCCCTTCTTGCCAGTCTCATCGTAGTACCATAGTGAGCCGACGTAGACAACATACGTCTGGACACCAATGCACATGGTCCATCCGGGGCCAAGTTTGTTCAGGATGGAGCCACCGAATGAAGAGGAGAAGAACCAGACAGAGCACAAAGTCGCATTCACGACCTGAACGACTTGAGCCGAGTCTGGCCGCCCTCCACCAGCACCCAGGAGGTTGAGAGAAACATAAAGTCCGGCGGCAGCCCCTATGCAGAGACTGCTAATGATGTTTTGAACCCAAGGGCTGCGGTAGCGGAATTGAGGGAGGTCCAACCACTTTACAATGGAAGATGCCATATTGAAGGAAAAGAGCCAACGATGGCTAAATAGAAAGACACGCAGCTGTGACGAAAGCAACGACGAAGCGACATCGATGAGGTTTTAAACACAATTGAGAGGCACTCTGAGCATGGGGTTGGCGGGAGCCGGCAAAGGCTGCCCATGCGTATGAATCTGAATCAAGCGTCTGTGGCGTTGATCTTGATTGCTAGCGTGAGTGTGATGGCTGGGATATGAACGGAAGTGAGCGCAATTGACCAGGCAAGAATGCGGAGATTTGTAGGCGAGTGCAGGGCGCTCAGCTCCGACCCTGGGCTATGACTCGCTAGCGGTTAGGACATTGGACGAAATGGTGGGGGATCAACTCATTGTCCAATTGCCACTAACTCCTCCCGTGCAAAACAAGTCGAGATAAGCACACAACTCATCGGTGAACCGCCGTATAAAGATAAGATTGTTGCCCGTTGTGCACGCGAGTCCTTGGAAATGTGAGAGGTGATGCCCAGAAGACATGGTCCCACGTTGTCATGGCGTCTACAGAAAAAGAACGAATTCTCTGGGGAATTGGGGTACCGTAATCCCCTCCGCTCAACTGATACCGTTTGTGATGAAGCAGTTTGCGGGGAAGTTGTGGGTCGTTTACTAAAAAGGATCCAATTTAGTGGGTAATGGACTGGCGGGCGGAGATTGACGCAAGTCACGGGATGGGTTTGGAGATACCCTCGCCAGACCTGCATGAATTCGACTACGTAGGAGGGTGCTGAAATCCGACCAAGTTCAGTAGTAGCGTGCCTATTTCCGAGGGATAGTGTCAACCCCAAATTCCCCGCTGCCTTTAATTCTTGTCTTGCTATTGATTGAACCCCAAGTTCTAACCCAGCTAGTCCCAGACTTGACGGCAGCTGACATTAATTCGTTTCGTGCCCATATAACCTTTCCACTTCTTGTACGCCTTCTCTTCCTCTTTAGTTGCACTAGGAGTGCCTACTGGCCAGTTAGCCAGATACTCAGGGCATGTTCCGGGAATTGTACGGGCCATGGCATGCCATGCCCATCTCGCTTCCTTATCTAGGTGGACACAATCCCCACTACGGACTTTGATAGCTACTGTTCTCGGCGCATCATCTCCTTCACCTCGGTCTTCTCCGCGAGCTATCACAAAGATACCATCGCATCCAACGCTAAAGCTTGCAAGTGCCCGTTGGCATTGCTCACTTACGTCTCGGTGCACCGGCATGAAATCTTTTGCGGAATACAAAAGCACCACTCCAGACTCTGGGCGGATATGGGGGAATAGACCCATGACCAATCTGGATAAGTCTTCGGGGAACGGCGTTGCATGCTTCGCGTAACTGCGCGTTGGCCAGTCGTATTGTTCTCCTAGTGTGAGCCACCGGAGTCTGCTGTAAAGAAATTGCTCCATCTTCAAGGGCTTGTGCTTATCTGCAACCTTGGGTAGAAGCAGATCCGCATCAGCTGCACGTTCGCGAGTGAAGAAAGATCGATCAAAACGATGAGGACTTCCTTGTGGATTGGTTGGGTAAGGGATATCGTAATCGGTCTGCAGGTTTATCTTATGGGAAGGGTCGGCGAGGTCTCTATGCATAAGACATGACGTGAACAGAACCTGTGTCTCAGGGGGTAATAGTCCAGGAATGACGCGCAGCCCCGGGAAGTCGCGATGCTCAAAGATTGGGGTATCCGAAGCGGGATTGGTCAGCCCTTGGCCGTCATTATAGGATTCACAAGCAGCCTCGATCTGCGACGCAGGAACAGACCCAACAGGGGTCCATAAGCTCTTGTGCTCATCGCTGAAATCTTCTCGTTTGCTGAGATCAAATATGTTTGGGTCACTTTCCAGCTCAGCACGACGCATGGTCTGATACCGCCAGTGCTCCCTTTGGATGAATTCCGGTGGTATCGCATGTGTATCATGATGTTGGCTTGATGTCTTCTAATAAAACCGTTAACAGGGGCAAGTAAAGCTCAGACACGTGACCTACGTACTTCAGCAGTGACAGCAGCGGCCGCCGTGGACAATTCCATATTAGATTTGACCGATGGAAAATTTGGTACAGGGCGATGTGGAAAAATTCTAGCGCGCGATGTCTGTCTTGTCACAGACTTGTGAACAGTCCTATATATTCTCATGGGTAATTCAGATCAGGGTGCTTGAAAAGCATCTTTGAAAACTTCGTGGTTATTGGAGAAGAACGTAGGAGGTCCGGTATGAACATAGGAAAAGGGAGGTGATAAGTGGCCCGTGCGTAACTGTCGATAAAATTCAGTATGAAACACGCGCGACGCCATCGCCGTGGCGCAACAGCACGCAACAACAAGAAGACTCAGTGACAACACCATTTTGCCGTTAGGTGGGGAAAGCAACTTGTTAGAAGGCACATATGGCAATATATTTTACTGATGGATTTGTCCGATGCATCTTCACTCTGAGTTTGGGACGGAGCGGAAATGCCCTGCAGCCTTACGGTGTAAGGTTGGTAGTACGATTATCAGATAAGCCGAGATTTGTTAATCATTAATTGTCGCAGTTGGAATTGTTTTATTTGTCTCTAGTCCTTTCAGATAATTTTTGGAATCAAATGCTAGAAACAAAAAGCGCAATGGTACGACAACCGAAGCAATGATCTAGCCTCTACGAAATCCAGCTCGTAAAGTTGACAAAAACATGAAAATTAACTTCAATCCTCCGTCTCTCCCAGAATCTTCACCTTAATACCCGTACTTTTCAAATCCGGCATTCCGATAAAAACATCATTGCTGGTTTGGACATCTCGTTCCTCAATGGTATCAACAACCTCGAGTTCTACATTACGCACCAGATAGGCAATGGTATGGTAGAGTTCTGAAGTTGCGAGGCTTTGAAATGTCAGTCACGAGCTACATATGGTTTTTTTGTATGCCTGAATAGCTGGGTGTGGAGAAGATTGGGACTTACTTTTGTCCAAGACAGTTTCTACTTCCCCTGCTGAATGCGTAGAGAAACCTTGTAAGGTCTGGATTCTCGATCCATCGTTCAGGCTTGAAGGCCAGGGGTTCAGGATATACTCCCGGATCGGTGTGTAGGAGATAAGCCGACTGCATCATGGGTGTGCCGCGCGGAATTGTCCATTGCTTGTACTGAAGGTCCTCTTGCGTGGCGATGCGCGGCTGCCGAGAGGAAACGCCATGTGCGCAACGGAGAGCTTCATTTATTACTGCAGTCTATTTTTCGTCATTAGTAGGTAGCAAAGCAGTATATATAGCAGCTTATGTTGCACTTACAAGATATGGGAGTGCCTCAAGCTGTGGTAACGTAGCTCTCGACTCTTTCCTTGGAAGAATCGGTCTCAATTCCTCAATCAGCTTCCGTTTTATCTCTGGATTCTCTGAAAGGTAGTAAATGCAAACTGCTAACGTGCGCGCCGTAGTTTCAGTTCCTGCGCCCATGAAAACGCTGCTCTCTGCCATCAATCGGTAAGGATCTTTCTCTTTCTCTGGCAATTTATTTCCATCCCTTATTTCGTGGAATACCGTTCTGTGTCCATAATTGTCGCTTTTATCTTCATGTTTCATAATCTTTTCAATCTTTTTCATAAGGTTGAGGTTGAATGCCGACATCATTGCAGCGGCGGAGTTGAGCTTTGCCATCAAAGCTGGTGGCGCATCCATCATGGTATTCATTATCCAGGGAAATTGTCGGCCAAATGGACGCATTTTGACTCCTTCATGCAGAATGCCTAGCCATTCTTTGGCGTAAACCTCCTTGTCTAGGCTGTTCATGCTTTCGCCAAAACAGTAGGAGCTGATGACATCCATAGTTACGGCAGCCATAGCATCATTCAGATTAACAGTCTTCCCTGTTTCTCTGTTGAAACGCTCGATGAGGAGATCAACCTTTTCAATGATAAGAGGCTCAAGGGCTTGTACAGAGCGCTTGCTGAAGAAATTGGAAACTCCGCCACGCCTCGTTTTATGTAGATCGTGATCCATAGCTTCTAGCATAGCGCCTGCCCAAGATTTTGCGCCATGGTGTGAGAACCAAGCACATCGATCGCGCTTATGTGCCCCACTGGCGTAAATTTTGTCAAAGAAGGCATGGTCATGAACATGGATATGGATCGGGTTTATGCGAACGATAGGACCTATTGCAAGATTAACTAGGACCTAGAAGAATGCGGGCCCCACCAGAAGCGCCTTAAAAATGCTCATAGGAACGTCTGATATTTCATGTCACTTACCATATTTCTCGTGCATCTCCTTAATCCTCCAAAGATATTGGTACTTGTGCGGATAGAGCTCATAGTAAAATTCATACCAAAATGTCAGAGCTGCTAGCTGTATCAAAGATTAACAATCGGATTTTCTTGTATCGATCAGATTTGCAAACCTTTGGACCAGGAAATTTAGCTAAGGGATGGAAGTATACGCGATATATACCGACTGCGACCCAATATGCCAACCATAAGGTGAACAGAGTCAAAGCCAATTGGTTTTGGTTGACTCCCCAATCTTGAATACTGAGAATTTGCTTTTCTGGGAGCATGGTCGTCATGATCTTGATTTCTGCCGTGTAACAGAGATCTAAGATTGATGCAGAGCGAAGCCAACAATTCATCTTTTATTCTTGTATGGACATGTACTACAAATGCTCTCGGAGACATTTGTTATAAGCGGAGACTTTTGCTGACAGCCTTACGCTAGTAGGTTAATCCAAATTGTGCATACCTTAATTATACAGCTATAACTGGGCGTCACTTTCGCCCTGCTTACCCGCTTAGGTAGGCTGACCCGCTCTTTACCAAGACAACTACTTCGTTATTCAATCCGGGCCCTTCTGTTGGTGAAATGCTCTTTAGCATACTCTCTCAAATTATAGAAGCCATGGCAAAAGCTTTCATCTACTAATCTGAAGGGGGCCGAGGCGGAAACTTGGAAAGGGTTGCTTGCAGGATTATCGCAAGACATCTAAATATAGCGCCTTGGTTATGAAAAGCGCACTGTTGGACTAATGTATGGCTTTGATTCGCTGCATTCATAACTTGAGGCACCATTTGTGACCACGCTATTGTCGTTACTCGCACTTCTAGCTTGAACCAACTCTTTGAGAATCAAATACCATCATACTAATCTGGGTGGCCTGAAGCTAAGCAGCTGGTTAAGCAAACCTCAAAATATCAATTGCCATTTTGGGACCCTCCTGTCATTCTTGGCGGAGATCCTTCCTGGACGATCCAACCAGACTTTCAGGAGTTTACCATCGTTGTTCCTTGTGAAAATGAGGCATCAGTCATATGAAAACTTCGTAATACTATCAGATTGTATCAAAGTCCCACTGTTTTCACCTGGATATCTGTATACACGCATTGCACATCTAAAAGCACCGCGGCTGAAGACCCTTGCAAATATACCTTCCTGAAAGTTCCCGTAACCCATCATGTTCGCACCTAAGACACTCCCAGAACAGATTCAACAGCCTTGCTCACAAGTTCTCGAATTCCAACTTAACAAGAAGGGTACACTTAGTCTCATGCCCTTTCAAATCCAACATCCTAATAAAGGTCCATCCAGACACCGCATACGTCAATCTCAATGCTGCCACTGCAAATGTGGGATTGGCTGCAAAGCTATCATCGCTCTTGATGAGAAGCCGCAGGAAGGCTAGTTCATTGTCTTCATACTCCCATTCCAGAACCTCTTTCCAAAATGGTTCTGTAGGGGGCGGGTTCTCGCGATGAAGGAACCCCGTCAGCTTGTGTGGTTTATAGGGCGCCGTTTTTCGCTTTGGTGGTTTATTCTCCAGGTCGGACGGATGAACTAATGTGCACGTTACATATGGTTTGGGGTCATCGTCGCGATCTGAGGGTAGTGGGACATCTGTCGCTCCCGCGACATGCAGTCTCAACCTTCGTTTCCTGCCAGTATTGAGATTCCCATCTCCTCCACCACGAAGCGCAGCTGGTTTGAGAACGTATCCGCTAGAGCCACTGAAAAGCGCTTCGTTAAGTTGAGAACTAGCACCGAAAGTTTGCCAATTCAGAGCGCAGATCTGAGCACCCACCCCCCAAAATGGTACTGGTGCTAGATTTCTGGAGGATATACGAGTTCCCTTTGGGAAAACGCGCATGAGCGCATGCGAATTGTGCTTCGCAATTTTCGCCGAGTTTGCCGGCATGTGTGCTTTGAGACCCGTCTCTGACACGTTGATAAGATGATGGTGTGGAGCATTTTCCAACACGCTCTCGTACCAGGAGTTGTTGACCGGTTTCACTGACTGCGCGTATATGCCCAATTCTGCGAGCTCCGGAACGATAATCGTTGACTTTGATGCTTTGTTCTTCTCGCGATATTCTTGATGCGCTTTCCGCTCCTCCTCATCTTCTGAGTCATCGTCACTGTCACTGCTCTCCTCTTCATTGGGGAGATGATATTCAACAATGACTACAACCTTCGATCCCAGTTCCGCAAGTGTGACGTGTTCACCTGTGCCTTCCTGCTCTCTTGTTCCTTTTTCACGCACAGCTCTGCTAAGAAGCCGGTTCCCAAGTACTTCGCGCATGATCTCAGCCAAACGGCGCTGACCATGGGCATCGCAGTGATTTTCCAGTGAGATCATGATGGGTGCAGCGTTGGCCTCATTCGCGGCTTCTTTGTCTACAACATCGCGAATTGTCTCGCATACTTTGCGAAATGGAATATTTGAGACCAGAGTATAGCCGTGAGTGACCTTGGGCTCGTCCTTGTCATCGTCGCCGTCCCAGGCATCGATCTCGACACAGCGAGAGCCCGTAAAGAGAGCAACCTCATAGGCAGAAGCGGATGATTCCCCGTATAGCTGGTGAGCCATCAAATAAGTGTTATGGCTTGAGCTGATGAAGTAGTCGGGAAGTGGATGGTTTCGATCAATGACTTCGGCTGGGACGTGGATGTGTGGCTTGTTCAAAAGGGTTTGGAGAGCTGGTGTGGGATACTCCAAATCCAATCCCACTTCGGCTTTCTTGAGAACTTTCTCTTCGACCAAAAAGGATTTGAGGGCGTGGCTGACTCTCAACTGGTCTTTCGTGATAGCTGACTGACGGGAGGCATGGCCACCGCCAGCAACTGTGTCGGCGTCGATAACATCTCCAACATCATCTTCATCCACGGCCGTTTTGCGAGAGAATGGGCTCAAATTCGCGATTCCGGAGATCAAATTCGACATGGTGTGACGATCTTTGTAGCACCGTTACATGTAACAAGGTATCTAAGTAGGTATGGTGACGATGACGTCGTCTTGCTCAAGTGGGGTAAGCCCAGTGGCTTACTTGGCCAGCTAGTCCAAGGAAAGAATGTCACGTTATTGTGCTTCACATCCGTCCGGATCCGTATTAAGTCATGCCTTGGTACTCTAAATGCAACCGAGAGGATGGACTATGCCCTCTGCTTAGGTGGCGGTGTTGTGTGCACTACTGTGACGACGATCAATTCAAAAACTTTTCAAGCCCTTGTCCGCTCCTACATTTCTATGGTGCAAATCGTGTTTTTAGCGTCTGTGTAAATCTTTGATGATTATATGTATCTCAAGAGGCAGAGAGTTGTATAGGTGTAAATTTCAATGATTCATTGATCATTGGCGAAGATTAAACCAAACGTGCAAACACTTGTACGTAGCGAGGAGTTTGGATATGACTAGTACCCCCGTCGCTACCTGGTATGGCAGACGATTAGAAAATTTAGCAAGGGTCGAAACTTTTCCAAAGATATCTATTGGATTGGAGTTCTAAAGTGGTGTGTTGGAAACAAGAAGAATGATATACCGTTGCGTGCATGCATAGAAAGGTTGACTAACAAATGAAGATCAAGGTGTGGGCGTCAATCGAAAAGTCAACGTTGTGGAGCGAATTATGCACATTCCCAAAAAGATGGTATGCGTAACTTCGTTATTATTTGAGGTCTTAATTAGTACACCTCAGGAATCAATTCTTCGCCTTTGCGACTGAGACAATCTACAATCAGCTAATGTGGAGCACAACCAACATTCCCCTACCTGTGGCACGGCGGTTGTAGTACAACAAGGACCCTCGTCCATCCCCTGCATAAACTTTTGATAAATAGCCGAGAGCCTCTTAAATTCCTCCTGTTCAAGCCCTTCGCAGTCTTCCATACTACTATTCGTCTTTGACAGTCCTAGTTCGGTGGATCCGCCGAGACATTATGGGCCTCAAACTTTTGCCAGCAGAGTACTCGGATATGCGCGAGCTCGTTGAGGTTGTATATGCCGCCAACAGTGACCCTCGAGACCCATTCTGCGATTTGTGTCTTCCTGGCCTCGGCGCTTGGTCTCATGCGACCCATGAAGAGGGCGTGGACGAGGTGGCCAAGAACTATCTTGCTGAATGGCAGGGCTCAAGTACTCAGACTTGGTTGAAAGTCATCGAAGAAGAAACTGGAAGGATTGTGAGGTAGTATTTGAAGCCACTTCAAAGCCCCAGACGTACTGGAAGGAATGAGTACTGATTGTAGATTAAGTGCGTCAAGGTGGGAGATTTTCGATCACAATCCTTATGCCGATGGATTGTCATACATTGATGCTGAATGGCTACCGGCTGGCTCTCGCCTTCGTGAGTACGCTGGATGGATGATCAACACTCGAATGAAACAAGCTGCGGAAAGATGTCAATGCCCTCATGTTTGTAAGCAACACCGCGATAAGGGAATCTGTGCCCTTGAACTTGTCGACTGGGGTCACACTAATATTCATTAGGGCTTGACATTTGCGTCACTATTCCCTCTCAGCGTCGAAGAGGCGCAGCGGGAATGTCGCTTCAATGGGGAGTTGAAAGAGCAGATGAGATGAATGTTGAAGCATTCATCGAAGCGACTCTTAAGGGCGCTCAGCTGTATGAGAAATTTGGGTTCAAAACCAAGCAGGTGATGGATTTGAAAAAAAAGGAGGTAGGAGGAGACAAAGAGTGGGCGGCTTTAGCTGAAGAGTATCCTCTGAGATATCGCTGGATGGAACGGGAAAAGAAGACTTTGAGATCATAAAATTGCGGTCTTAACCTTGCAGGATTGTCTGCAAGTAGTCACACTTGCAGATTAGAACGGTCGATCTGAGTGTTTTCTAGGGGTAAATGAAGAATTAGATGCAAGTCGTGTAACCTAAAGAAATTTATCATTATGGGTATTAAGACGTAATCGTTGATTCCGTAATACGTGCTAATTTGACTAATCCATGATATAAAATTATCCTATTCATCCTTGACCTTTAGCTGCACGACCTCTCCAGCATCGAAAGGATCAAATGGTAGATCTGGATATTCACTGTATCCGCCTTCCTCGGGCCTAGAAAATAGCTCAAAACCAGGTGGTGGGTCTGCTTGGTTGTCAAACGCCCATTGATATGCAGCATCAAAGTCTCGACATTTGTGGTCAAGATTGTAGTTGGGATGTGGCCAATGACGGCCTTTCACCCAGTTGCTAGGAACGATGTTGGCGTCTGCATGGCACATTATTGCTGCGCGAAGTGTTTCTGCGCAATGATCAAGGTGCTCGTGCCACAAAACTGGTTCGTCTTCACGCATCTTGGCTTCCTCGGTATACCATTCGGGATATGTTTGCTGCCAGAGCATATACTATTGACCATTAGCGTTTGCAATGTCGAAGATATTTGATATGACTTACCACACAATGCAGCTGGTGATACCACTCCACATGAGCAATGTATCCATCACCGACCTCCTTGGGAACTTTTGATGAATATCTGGAGCCGTTGATCTTTAATAAGTCCTCTTCTGAGAGGACCATAGCTCCCAGTGCCGTATACTTTTGCCATGCAGCATCGACTTCCTTCGATGGTGGACCAGCCCATGGCGAGGGAAATGAAGCGGAGATATTCCAACGAACAGTCTTGTATTCCTCGTCCACAACTTCCAGAGCCGGTGCTAACGGTGTCTTTAGCAGATTGTCCTGGCTATCATAGATGGAACGTACAGTATGAGGAAGTCTTTTCAATGCAACTTTTGCCTGTTTGTTCATGATTCCAGATCCAAAAGATAGCGCTATAGCAAATGAAGGCAATGGAATGAAATAGCCAGGGAGACCGTATCATCGATTTTCTTGACTTCTCACATGCCCCGTCCATGTGACTATCGTTCGGCAAACCAGATAGCATCCCATCCTTTTCGGTCTCGGCTACCTCTACCACGGGCAGATATTGCTGTTTCTCGGACGAAGACCGGAAACTCCACATCTTGGAGGAACTTGGTTGGTAGAGGAGTGTTTCAATGCTGGTGTCAGATGTACGCGATTGTGGCGGAATGATGGCTGTTAAATTTCCAGAGAGAAGTTAATTCTCTTGCAGAGTGGCGGGGTAGCAAAAAGGATTTACTCGAAAGAGCTTCTTTGGGGCACTGCTGCGAGTAACTGGGCTGGAGGCCTAGAAGAGGGACGACCGACAGCCGATAGACAGCATTCAGGCAAGATTGGAATCCGGAAGCATCAGGAAGTGGTCACACCATACAGTTCCCAGCTCACCGTATATTTGACCAATTGAACAGGCCTCCAAATCCTCGAGGGGGCGCGAAGCCGCGAGGCATTATCAGCGGAAATCGACACTCCCATGTTGCAGCACATACAACCGGATGAGTCCGAGGCGTAGCATCGAGGAGTAAAGAATCTGGAACCTCGTTGGATGATTTGCAGGGTCCGGGGAGTTGAGATCTGCTGGGGCCAATCATGGGGAGGCGTCGTGGGTTGGGGTGACAGTGCGTAGCACAAACCGCCAATGAAAGCGAAAAACGAGACGCATTGCTTTTGACGTCAATATACAGCGGGGCCATATTGTTCTCGGCATGCAATATGAACGTTTGACCGGCTGTGTAGCGAGCCGTTAATCACCACCTAGCTGAGGGACTAAAGCACGACGGGCATATGTGCTGGAGAGCTGATGCCTGTGAGATAGCAAATCGCATAACAATATCAATCATGCATAGGCTAACTGTGACCCACAAATGTAAGTCATAATGGCCATTGCTCGTATGGACTAGCCGGATTTGTACATTAACAAGTTGCCGAAATCGATATGCGATGAGTTGTAAAGTCCGTCGAGTCACCGGCTGAAGATGAGATGGGGTAGGAGGGGATGGCATGTTGGAGTACTATGCCTATGGCTGGACCTGGGGTTTGGGCCTGCTAGATGCTAGGTGCGGGTTAACGTGCAGAGCATTACACAGCGTCAATATCGTTGTCGCGATGTTGTTGGTACATATATCGACCCACACGCCTCATCACGGTCTTCGATACCCTCTTCTTTCGGAACGATTCGGTCCCCATCTTTTGTGCCAAGTTAAAGTCAAGACTTCTTCTGCTTTGCATTCACTTCCCGAATACCAGGTCCACAGGAGCATACCACCAGCATGCGTAATCTTACTATTTTGACTTTTGGAGCGCTCGCGGCTCTTGCCTTTGCAGCGCCCATCGACGACAAGAGAAGTAAGTCCAATTGAACGCTTAGTGATACATTTTGCTAAGTCATATGTGATCCAGCCTTGAACACGGTCATCTCTAAGTACGCTGATGTCGAGGACAAGCGAAGTGGGAATATCTTGAGCCAAGGCCAACGCAAAGTGATCTAACATATGAGCAGCTCTAAACACCGTTATTTCTAAGTACGCCGATGTCGAGGACAAGCGAAGTAAGAATTTCTTAAGTCAACACCAACACCAAGGAATCTAACACATGAGCAGCTTTGAATACGGTCATATCCAAATATGCAGACGTTGAGGGCGCAGGAAAGAGAAGTGAATTTCCCAAACCATCACGGTCGATAGAGCACTGACTCAGTGTTTGTAGACTTGAATACTGTCATTTCGAAGTACGCCGACGTCGAGGGCGCGGAAAAGCGAAGTACGAAGATCTTGTCCTATCCTACGGCATCTTGCTGAAATTGAAAGCTTTGAACACTGTGATCTCCAAATACGCCGATGTCGAAGGAGGATCTGCCGGCAAGAGGAGTAATACCCTCGTCGATGATTAGTATTGGGCGTTGGCTAAAATATGTTGCAGCATTGAACACTGTGATTGGCAAATACGCAGATGTCGAGGCTAAGACGGTCAAGAGAGAGCCAAGTCCGACAGAGCCTGAGAACTTGTAGGGAGTAAGTAGAGTACGATGTCCGCTGCCAGGTATCGACGATTTGCTGATCCATGTTCATGGCAGCCCTAGACACGATCATCCACCACTACGCGGACGTTGAAGGCATGGTCCACATAACCCCTTGCTTAACCACGCCACGACAACTGTGTAGCGATAGCTTGAAGAATGTTGGATGTGTCTCAGATTTCACTTTGTTTTGGGAGAAGAAATGGGTTCGGGGTTAACCAGGTGTTGGTTGGGGTTTGAGCGATGTAGGGGTTTGTCGGGCCCTTGGGGAGCATCCGCCAGATCCTATTTTTCGGCGTTCGGATCGAGATGCTACTATAGCCAAGTAGTGGCCCGTCAGTCTGTCGTTATTGAAAAATGCATGAGTCATGAAGTGATCGGGAATTCCTTGTGGTGATTTGTGTCTTAGTGCAGAACGTGAGTTAGCTAGCAAGGTAGAAACATCGCAGGACACGATTCTAGTGCTTCCACGTTCCATGCTTCAACATTCGAGAACGTTCGCCGTTTGTTTGACGCCCTTGGCCTGCAGTTCTTCTCCAGCCAAGAGAGTCTTGTTCGTTCACCTGTACCAATCGTTGCGCGGAAATGTTGTTGAGCAGATTCGAGTCCACCCCGCAAGAGCCAATCCGCGAACCCGTATTCAATTGAAAGGGCATTTTGCCTGATCTCGGTATCCGCGCACGTCCGTGTTGTTGGCATGGTTTCCCTGTGCGTTGGGAGGTTAGCGCGGAAGATTAGATTGACTCCAGGAACCAGCTTCCTTAATAGCGTCTTTGGGACGGCAATCCCGTGGTACAGAAAATATGCTTATTGCGAGGTAACCATCGCTTAAGCGGACGGGATTGCAGATGGGAGAGTGGTATGAAGTATCAGAGAGCCATGCTCAAGATTACGCGCGTTTCACCCTATCTGGCCATTCTTGCTAACCCCACAGCGGTTGTGGCCGATGCTTGTAAGCTCGATATCCAATCAGCGAGCATAGGGAATAGATTAAGTCCTCACGGTCCTGAAGATCTGCCGCACTTCGTGTAAGAATGCTTGCGGCCGAAATATGGAGGCTTACGAGAGCAAGCTCTCTTTTCTCTCCCCATAGGGCGTGGGTGGCATTCACCCTGGCTGTAGGATCGCTCAACCCTGTCCTAATGCTAGGGCCCACGTACCATTTCTCATCTCGGCGCAGGAGACAGTCAGGTTCATTACTGGTCGGTTAGTAGGATCGCTGCCCTTATGCCGTACCCACTATCGTATGTACGGGCGGCAGATGGTGCCATCACAGCTCTGTCAGTGCAACAGCGGCCATTCCCGGGAGGATGTTCCTGCCGGGCTCTATTTTTGGCAGGTGAATGGGATAGTTATGCTTGTGAATCGAACCATGCATTTCGAAACACAGATTTAGAAACCACCCTCGATAGACACAGGTCCTTTCGTCCATTGATACGTGAAACGCGCTGCTTTTGGTAGCGAAGTATCTTCATATCTATTACTCTCAAAGCAATGTATGTTCATACTTAAAAATAACTACATATTGTTCCAGAAACAGAGGCACCGAACCAAACTTTTGATATTGCTGTTACCTTAGACTTGGTTCCCTGGGACTTGTTGTACCCATGTCGTGGTCTCCTGTTTGATTAAACCGCATTCTTCGGAGTGCGTCGAAATTCTCCTCGAAACATTTATGCCGAGGGTGTCGGGGTTAGATCGTAATCTGTACGAACCGTTGCTTAGCTGGCTCTTCTTGCTGCGGTTGCCGGATCCAGCACTACCGCCGACTATAGTCGCAAGGCCATGGCTAGGAGCAAGCATTCCAGTTTCAAGAGACTCGAAAAATGGTTTCAGGAAGGGTATGCATGCAGTGATAACTGATAAGCCTTGCTCAATTTCGGTGTTGAGAATGAACGTCCAAAATGCGAATGCGTCATATTGGACAGTTGCGCGAGAGCGAGACAAATAGACAAGACGACATACGGCGGCAGCGATGGCCCTAGAACTTGTCAGTGGAAGCAAACTGTATTATTTTCGGAGAAAACGTACGCGATCCTAGTGACGAATACGCCCGCGACAACGAATTTGAACTTCAGTCCCATCTGAAGGGTCGAGACGATGTAGATGGGGAATATGACAATGAAAGCATCAGTTGCGATATCGGCCGCACCCCACGCTTGCCAGAATGGAGTCTGAAGAGGGAATTAGTATCGATAGTGAAAGCATCCCGCAAGGACATACTTGATTAAAACATTGTCCAGAAAGGACTGCCCAGTGGTCCCCAGAGCATTGAAAAGCCGCCCCAAATTGGAAGGCTATGAAGATGGCACCGACTAATCCGCTAAAAACTATGACGGGAGCTTTATGCTCTCGTGCAGGAGTGATTTGATATAGTGAATTTAGGACCGAGAGTTTTGCGAGGCAGACAGTTGGCACAAAAAGTAGCTGAGAACTGTAATAGGCCTGCTTTGTGTTAAAACTCTGCTCACTTTTTTGGTCTGTAATACACTAACCTTCTGAAAGGCGATCCAGTCATTTCCTGTCGGTGTCGACTCTTTCGCAAACCGCGCTTGAATAAAAGTTGCGACCATTTGACCCAAACCGAGAACCTACATTGCTTCAGTGAAGCTCTTTGTGATGGGATGTTCTGCTGGGACTCACTGTTGCGACAATGATCAAGTAGTCATCTACACTGAACAACCTCTTCATGGAAAGCTTTGTAGCAAGTCTTGTCCCCGTGCCCACTATCATGCATGCTGCTACAAGCCATCCAACCACAATGACGACCTGCGGTGGTGTGATCTCTGGATCTGGTGTAGGAGGAAGTTCGGCGGCGTCCATGGTGATCTAATGAGCACTGTGATAGTCTGTTTGAAAAGAGCGTGAGGTCGAGAAAAAGGAACGACACAACGGAAATAGATAAGCGCGTGGATTTGATATGTAAATATTCCAGGACGGTGGTCCAGTGGTCAGATGAAAGGGAGCACAACCAGGAACGCCGAGAAGCCCGACTACGATTCGCCGAGTCCCGTCAATGTTGCATGTCTTTGAAGTAAGAGAACATGTGCATCTGCCAGTTGAGAAGCTGCCAAATTGGATATATTAAGTGCAGTGCAAATCATGGGTCTCTCGCTTCTGAGACTAAGGAGTCGTAATCCGGTAGTTGAGCTGGTCAAAGTAGATTGCGCATACATTTCTGTCGCAAGGCCCTAATTGCTTGGAGCTACTCAGCTTGAGATTAGGCAGGAGGTTGCGTATATTGTTGGTGGTCCCTACAGAAAGACGAATGCAAAGGGGGGGCCAGGGTAGCCGTATCATGCGAAGTTGGCTTCCAGGATCATATTGATTGGGTCGGAGCGAGCCACTCCGGCCTCGACCATATGCTGTACAACCATGCAGTCGTATTCTTTACCCTGGGATGTCTTCTTGTACGCTCCCTTGCCACCCCACCGGTTCCTAAACCGCCCATTCCGCCTGCATGCTTCCCTTCTCTATACCTAAACCTTGCAGCCACAACACAGCCCCTTGTCCTCCCTCTTTGTCTAGGATGTAGACCGTAGACGAGAAAATGCAGTTTATAACTCTATTGTCAATATCCTGCGTGCTTCTTTTGTCCCTGAAAACGTGGTAAAGTTGAGCCGCGCCACGAGGCATAGAGTTGGACCACGCCCTTTCCACTCGTTAATATCCACTCCTCCCTTCTTTCTAGTTTCCAGTTCTCTCATCTTGTCGACACCCGAGAGATACTACCAAAATGGTTGATCACTACGACATGGAGGAGATCGAAGTCCAGGGGAAGGGGACTGTACGTAACAGGACAAACCGCTCTGACCTGTCTCAGGATTTTGATCGCGCTGAGCTGGCGACAATTGGAAAGAAACAGGTTCTGAAGCGTCGCTTTGGCTTCATGTCTATGATTGGGTTTTCATGCACGTTGATGGCCACATGGGCTGGTATGCTCACCTACTTCGCGGGTCCATTGACAAACGGTGGATCTGCTGGCTCAGTGTATGGCTTCATATTTGCATGGCTAGGCGTGCTTTGCGTTATGTGCACACTTGCAGAGCTTGCCAGTATGGCTCCGACTGCAGGTGGACAGGTATGGCTCGAAATCTGCGCAGTGTTCGCACCGGTTGACATGCTTTTCAGTATCATTATGTTGCAATGTTGGCCCCGGCGCGATGCCAGAGAATACTCAGTTATGTTGCTGGATGGGCTACCGTTACCGCCTGGCAAGCTACTGTATCAGCTGTCTGTCTACCTCTGGCCACAATCGTTCAGGGCCTGGTCATCATGAACTACCCCAATTATGTTGCTGAGAGGTGGCACGCAACACTCATAACATACGCATTCGTCGCTCTCGCACTCTTCGTCAATACCTACTTCAACAAGTACTTCGCCAAAATTGAGGGCATTATTCTAGTATTATACATCATTGGATTTCTAGGGGTTGTCATCGCGCTCTCCACACTAGCTGAGCATGTTGATGCCGACCAGGTTTTCAAGGCCTGGAATAACGGCGGTGGTTGGCCAACCATGGGACTGGCTTTCTTCGTCAGTCTCTCGTCTTTTGCCGGTGCTTTCGCTGGTGCAGATGGGGCAACACATATGTCCGAAGAGATCCACAATGCCTCTATTGTGGTTCCCCGATCCATGGTGACCTCCGTGGTCATTAACGGAGTCTTTGGATTTGCAGCTTTGATGGCTATTCTGTTCAGTCTTTCCGACCTTGAGAGTGCTCTCATGAGCCCCACTGGATATCCGTTCATGTATGTGTTTCAAGCTGCAGCAGGAGCCCGTGGCGCGACTGCCATGACATGTACCATCATTTGTTTGGGTACATTCGGTTCCTGGGCGTTGCTTGCCACAGCTTCGCGCCAGATCTGGGCTTTTGCTCGTGACAATGGACTACCAGGCTCAGGACATTTATCTCGGGTAAGTGAATCCAAAGACTCACAGACGATAGATTCGGGAAAACTAACGCGTAAATATTAGATCGAACCAAACTCAGCCTTGCCAATCTATGCTATCGCTCTCACCATCGGTGTCAACCTCTTGATCCCATTGATTTATATTGGATCCGCAACTGGTTTCTTCGCCGTCATATCACTACTAGTCAGCTCTTTCTATCTGTCTTTCCTCCTCCCCTGCTACTTGGTCCTATGGCGTCGACTCATCGGTTCCATTAAGAAGCCAACCCCTGGAGCAGATTCTGGCTTGAAAAATACTCCTGGCTCTAAGAGGCTTGTATGGGGTCCATGGAAGATGCCTCCAATTATCGACGTTATCGTCAATGCCATAGCCTGTGGGTTTTCAACTATTATCGTCGCATTTGCTTGTTTCCCAGCGACGGCGGAAGTGGACAAGGACACAATGAACTACAGCTCTGTTGTCACTGGTGGTATCATGATCTTTGCGATGGTCTACTACGTAATTTTCGGTAGGAAGAAGTATCTGGGGCCAACTATCGAGATTGAGGATTAGAATGGGTGAAAATGTTTCCGATGTTCTTCCTTATATAGTTCAAATATCTTCGACCGAGTGCTATTGTATATGCTTTTGCTAGTAAATAGAGTTACGTCAATGTTACAACAAGGACCTTTGTGAAATTTACTGGAACAAAATATGCCCATCGCCTATGACATACTGCTTCTTCAATGGTAAGGTCCATAGGCCTGGAACATAATCTCAATTGTGCACCTCCGAGATACCGTAACGCCACAAAATGCCTTTGCAAATAGGACTGTATTAACTTTCATTGATGCGCCTACGGGGTGTTCCCGCCTCGGTTCGTAGGCACATCACGCCACGCGTGTATACGACCTATCGGCCCGACTATCTCTCATAGTGAAAGTGTATTCATCAGATTATGCATTCGCGGATTGCAAGTCCGCATGTACGATCGGCAAATAAGTGTAGTAAGGCACTGATCTCGAATAAGCTTTGGCGAAGAATCGCATAACTTCAGTTCATTGAAACCCACGGATTGTGTGACTACGAGTTCCGGAGCACCAGTAGCGGCTGGGGAAGTTATCGGCTGGACGCCTTTCACTTTCGCGAGCGCGGCCGTTGAATCCTTCCTCCAAACGGGAGCAAGCAAGAGTGTCGCGAGTTCTGCAGTATTTCCAGGACTATCTTGCGCCCAAAGCTGTGATCGATAGAGGCTACTGCCCTTGCAAGCCACCAACCTTCCCGATGCAACCTCCTCGACCATGTAAGGGCGGCAATCCTGCGCATGGGTTCAATATCGCAAACACCTCGCTTTCATAACGCACCAATCCTAGCGCATGGCTTATAACCATGTCGTCTCAAGCAGCGGCCTGAAGGTCCGGACGTGTGTCTAGAATTCGTATCCTTGTGCATTATGGCGCCCTAAAGGTATCAAGCGATGAATATTTACGATCCCTGTAATACATACTTTAACGATAAGAGAATAGACATTGTACAAATGCCAGAAATCGAGGGGAACTTGAAAACCAGCACTTCTACAGCGTTGACGCAACTTTGCGAACGTCCAAGTAAGGTTTACCAATGTTGCACGAACTGTAGGAACAGCAAGGTGTGTGGCTGGGGCGAGGTCATGTATGTAAGACTCAGGTTGTGCAGAGACAACTACCGACATTGTGAAACAGTGCAAGCTCTCCCGCAAAGAGTCTCCCACGTGAATAGTCCTGAGGTAGAACTGAATTAGATAGAAAACAAGCGACTTTGAAAAGCCCTAAGATTTCAATGTTTTTGGGCAGGATCTGTAACTAAGATCCTGTAAGTTCAAATACTACCTCTATAGCTATGGCCGCCAACTTGATGTGAGAGATCTCGCCATAGAATGGACCTCATTTCATCTACACTGCTTAGATCTCTTCTTGGAGTGGTCATGCTGCAAGATAAATAGAAACCTAACTGATTCATGCCTTGAGTGGCCGAATCAGAACGGAACATCTTGGCCCAAAGCTCTGATCAGTACTTATATTAGATTGCCTTGATAAAGTATGATTACGCTTTCAACATGGATCTTAAAATTTCGGATTTTAGGTCACGTGATACTGTCGTTCCCGCCTGATCGCATTTGCGAGAATCGAGGAAATTGTGAGCAGGACAGATAGCCCAATATAAGATAGGTAGCATCAACTAGGGATACGTTTTTGAAACAATCGTCGTGAAAATACGCTGTAGCCTCGTATTTTCTCCACCGACTGTGGCTGTGGCCGTAATCACCTGCACCTTGGCGAAACTCGGAGCACGTCGACAAGGCACCCGCAAACACAACCTCAAAACCTTTTTCCTCCACGAAATTATTCACAGCTTGTTTTTGATTTAAACGTTTTCATCACCTATGCAAGCACGGTGGCCCCCAAGCCCAGGCTGTATAAGAAAATACGGCTACCTAGGTTCGACGGCACAATCCAGGGTTATAAACGATCGTTTTGAGGCCGCCAACAATGACAACAACCAACAAGCCTTGCAGCAGCTCCAATTCATGCATTTCGGTACCGCATATAATGAGGCGGCAGTCCTTTCATCGAATTTAGAGGTGTATTTGCAATATGCCGGCCTGGACCAAATGCCAAGAATATATATGGAACTGGTCAAACACACACAATCGTTTATCGACGCAATAACAGACCTTTCCAACCTCCCTTTCGGATTTTCGAATGCCGCAGTTCTTCTCGTTGATTTTAGCATCAGTGTTTTGAGAGGTCGGGGAAGCTGTTTTTCACGTATGTTGAACAGTCAACGAACTCGTATTTATTGGATGCTGGATGACGCATTGTTGAAAATACTACTTGCTGAATGGGAGCGAAAAGGAGATGAAGCAAGGGTATGGCCATTAGCTACGAAAGCTGTGAGCGAGCAGATAGCCAAAGGTGTGCGAATGGTTCCTGAATGGGGCGAACAAGAGTGCCGGAGTTTGAGCGAGCAGAAAAGTATGAGAGTGCACATTGGAGAATACGATAGGCGTCACATTGGAGAATCCATCATGGCATGGTACTTCGCACAGTGCCGAAGATTCCTCCATGAAAGCGTTGAGGTGTACATGGTGCAGACAAGAGTAAACGCATGCATACGCGGAAGGCTGCCGGTAGAGCTGGTCGACGAGATCGTGGAGATTATTCTAGCTTGTGGAAAATTACCTTCAGCAAGGTTGAGATCGAGGTATTTCCCGAAGGGGAAGGAGGCTGTTTATTGAGTGTTTCCAAAAACACTCACTACCTGTGGATTGACAAAGCTACGACACCTGTAGCCAGTGTTACAGCTCAAGCACCAGATAAGAAATTGATGCAGAAATATTTCAAGTGGCTTGCAGACTAGGTTCTTTCAACATTGTTTTCGGCCCGCTTTAATCTGGGATAGTTTCCAGGCCTGGTTCAAAATTCTTTGACTCCATGTACTTTCTTCACTACGGTGCCATTACTATCCCAGATGCCATATATTCATGCTTCATATGGCCGCTCTCGATCATTGAAAGCTGCTCAAATAGATACTTCAATTTTTCTTGAAGACGATCGGCGCCTGTCCTATGTAGCTGAGTGCTCCTGTTCTTGACTTGCTCAAATGATACGTACAAGTGTCCCACTTCCATGAAATACTAATGGAACGTCTAGATATTTCGTGTGTGGAAAACGTCATAGAGATCCAACAGAGCAAATTTCCCCTGAAAATAAGTGTTCACCAAGTATCCACAATAACCTTCTCATTGCTCATACCTTTCTACACCATAAAATCGCAATGTAAATACTATCGACATAGCACAGATAGCTGGATCCCTCGCTCGCAGACCGGATACGATAGAATCATCGTCACAACGACTATTTCATTCAAAATCCGTCTACTATCTATCCATGACTTGACAGCATCTTAAAGGTGAATCTATATGAGGTCTATGTCCCGGAATTCGTGGGCTTCTTTCGCGGATTTGAATAAAAGGTCGTGCCGTCCTGTAAACATCATAGGCGAGATCAATGAGTTTTGTGGGAAAGGAGAAGCTTTGTCGAGTAGGGACCCAAACGAGTTCTAGCAAATGCTATATCAATCTTACTCTTTTGCAAATACAGATAGGTCTTGATCGGCTGTGGGGAAGCACCATTGTTCAAATCAAAAGTAAATCCCCGGCAATTAGTCAAGCCAACTCCTGCACTACCTCCCTTCAATGACTGGCTTCCACCTCCGGCCTACAAAACACATTTGGTAAGCACAGGGTATCTTAAAAGAGTTACCAAGCGCGATCAGATTAGGCACTTCGCAACTATGGCCCCAAGAACGTCCTGTCACCACCCTGGGAAATTGAAACAAGGCGCGAATGTTGGAAGATGATCGTGCCTTACACACTTCCTTGTTATGGGGCCTAGTATTTGCGATGCATATCTGAGCTTCTTTTCAAATGTAAACGTGCCTATGGACTTGATGTTCCCTCAAATGACACAATTGGCCACAAAGTATCATTATTGCCTAGAGAGGAGAATAATGTTCTGAGCGGCGATGAAAAATTGAACTCATGGAGATCGGTGAATCGCTGCGCCAGGTTCCAAGGTAATAATTGCATATGCGACGAAGGTACGTACAACATAAGGATCGAATTCCAAGCTTCTCAGTCAGATTGAGAATTTAAACACCATGGAAAAGATAAAGGAAACACATGCCAATTCGTAAGTTGCAAGACAGATACAACTGCTGTAAAGTGGGGCAAAGGGATAGATTCTGCTTTGCAGGAATTTCTATATGCTCCATATACTAGAATCGTGACTAGATACGTTGCCGATGGAGCCATTAATAGTGCTATACCAAGCTTCTCATCAGCATTGGAAATGCCATTTTGCCATAATTAATACAACACTAATTGTGTCATATTTCCATGATACGACCTTTCAAAGCCGCTTCAGCCGGTTCTGTGCTACTATGGAAACCCCATATCACGCAATTAATCCAGGATTCTGCACCGTGATTGAGAAAACACATATCATTGTAGACATAGCTCTCAAATGTCTATTCATATGCCTATTTCGCATAACCATAATACTACTTTGAACATCTATGCATCCAGACACATGGCGCGACCCTACCAAACCTACCAAACCCACCAAACCCACCGCTAGCCACCCAACCACCAAAGAACGCAGCCCTACCCAAAACCCAAGGTACAAGACCCCAATGCATCCGGCACAACTGCCTCACTTTTGATGGCTTACCAAGATACCATGGACCAGACCACGTGGTAACAACGCCTAGTCAAAGTGTAAGTTCTCACGTTCCCTAACGCGGGTCTTCGGCGGAAAATCCCCGCACCCCAAGCGGATCCGCTCATGAACGGCTCCGAGATCGTTAGAAGCCAGCATCTGCGCCTTGTTGATCGCTAAGCTAATTTTGGACGCGCTGATGGAGATGGGTGGCCGGATGGGCAGGTTTTGCGGCGTAAGGTTGAGGGTTATTGGGGTCTTGTCCAATGCTTTGGGTTTTGAAGCAGGAGTTAAGCGGGGATTGTTGCGGTTTTTGGGTCGTGAGATGTGATTCGCATTGCGTCGCCTAGAAGTGGCTTTCGGATTGCTATTTCAAGAGAGCATACTGACAAGTTCGTCGTTCTGATCGAGTCGAGTTTAAGTTTTGCTTACCGTTCAGCATCTTCTAGCGCCGTGTTTTCGATACAGTCTTGGGCAGATTCCGTTGAGACTAGTTGTCATGATACTTATGTAAATTAGTTCAAGTAATATAGGTTCTGGAAAGTGCGGGATTAGACACTTGCTTGATCGGAGTAGATATTTTCTCCTGATCATCGAAATATTAGTGCTACCATCTCATAAACGAAACAAGAATGTAGTGGAATGTGGGAGGAGAACACGACGTCCTCTTGAAATTTTGATTAGGTCAATATAGAGATTTATACGATAACAATTGTCTCCATTGAAGGATCCACTGGACGGAAGTAATATGCGAATACTATCTCCCCAACACCGATCCTATCATAACGTTTTCTCCACTCCATTTTATCTCTATTCGTTTCTGCCCGCCTCTCTGGTTTGATATACTCTTCTTCTCTCAACAATAGGCCCCAGAAGGAACAGCGTCTTGATCTGTACTGGTTCGTACTTGTGACGACAAAGAAGCAGACGGGGAAGTCGAAAGATCCGGCCTCTCCCTCTTTCTCGGGTACCCCAAATTGATAATTGAGAACCACCCAGCACGAATGATCCTTAGCACCGATGTTTCCATCAAGCCCAAGTTTGAATTTGACGTCTGCTTGTCCGGAACCACCAGCAAAATCTGAGTAGTCTCGAATCCATTTCAATTCGAGTAGATACATCTGACTGTGAAGCACGAGGCGGCCTCCTGAGACCATTTCTGTGAGGATTAGGGGTGCTAGGTCGAGTAATTGCTTCTAGGACCTGAGCCTACTCGCACTAACCATATCTTCTATCTCATGGAACTGATACTGTCGGATCTAGACAGAGATTGGAACTCCTTTATGTCTTGTCGTAGCCGTATGTGGCTTCGGACGGTCAAGAAACAGTGTATCTCGGCCATCTTTGTAACTTCTCGGGCCCAATCATCTTGGTTGTCTTGTATAATGCAAAGACTGTCGAGCCAGATGTAATTTATACCCAAGGCTCTCGAGACTTCGATAACATCTCAGAAGGGTTTCGAAAGAGATGGCCAGGATATAGCTCGAAGCCGATTTTCCAAGATCGATTTCTTGGTCGTTATCCAGCAATGCGAAAGGGCAATGTACGGTATACCAGACCCATAAGGCTGCGCAGAATTTTTGTGAGGCTCATACAGAACTGGAGCGTCCCGAGGGGCGAGATGGCCGATGTAAACGAGGCACGAGGGAACATACCCGGGTAGATTATGGTCGTGGAATCTGTCCCGACATCTGGCATGATTTGTATAGCAATCCTTTATCAACGGGTCAAGATATTCCGCGCAAGCAGAAGGGGACGCTCTTTCCATCGGTACGGTTAGTTCAGTGAGTGCGTTCCATAGTGATATGGTTCCTGTATGTCTTCAGAATACTCGTGCATGGTCAATGTTATGATAGCATAGAAGAATACCTTTCGCAACGTAAAAAGTAAGTCCAGCATCGCAATCGACTTTGAGGCTTCCTCTCCATTCTCTCTGAACCCAACTCGCAACATTGAAAGCTCCTTAGAATATCTTACCAATATATGGTGTTTCTTATCCATCTTTTCTGGACGTCTGAATCATTGGCATCCTTCTAGTAGAATACCACACGTCCGGCAGCCAACTTTTACAATTCGTTCCAAGTCAGAAAAATTGCCCGACTCGGCGCCAAACCACAATCCATCCCTTTCAAGATCATTGCACACCTTACAATGCCCCACACTGGGAATGCTGGTGGTAGATGAGCACGATGACGATGACTTGGTATTTTGTGCCTCTCCTTGCCCCCGGTATGTGGAGAACAAGGCTTTTGTGTACATCTCGCAACCACTGATAAATTACAGACCATTAGTAAAACATACCGAGTAGCTACAGATTAACCGCTCTAATAACCATTCCAAGACCTCTGCTGGGCCACACTGGGCAGTGGTAGAAAGCGTCGAATTGGTGGGAATAAATAAACGAATTGCGACGATCCATGCACGCAATTGGTTTCGGCGTAAACTCGTTTATCACAACTAGCCGCTTGTGCGTATGGTTTTGTATCGTTTGATCGATTCGTGACGATCTTCGATTCAGTAAGGTTTGAGATGGTTAGATGTTGGTGTAGCAGATGATGTGAATATGATTGATATGACCGATTCTAGTGCTGGTAACATGGCTTGGATGACTATGTGTAAAGTAGTTGGGGAGATGGAATTGCTCCTTGTTGGATCCCCCACTTTTCGGAGTTGAGCCTCACACTCCCGGGTTCAAGGTAGATCAAGAAGTGCTATTTCGTGTTTAATACGCCTAGACCCTAGGATCGTGCATCCTGAGAAGTTTTCTTCGAATGTTCCTTCGAATTGCATGTTGTGCTACACAAGGTCTTCTTGTGACGTTGAGACATAGGTTTTGTGGTGACACAGCTACGTAGGCAAAGCCCCGTCGGACGAGTCAAAGAGTTCGCACGAACACCGGGGGACTCGGGAGGGAACCTTTTGGAGGAGGCAAAAGAGCAGCAAGGCAAATGGAAGTGAATGGAAAGCAAACGGCAAGATGGGGATGGGGGATGTTCCGGGGCAAGGGCAATGGGCAAGGGAGGGTGTGTGTGTTGGACTCGACTTGCATTAACCTTGTAGAACTTCCCCGCATCCCTTACGACGATGTGGAGCTAGCGGACACGTGCGGGGTGCGCATATCAGCTGGAGCCACCGGTGCACTCGAACCGCCCAGTTGCTGGTCAAGTTCCTTTCCTTTTCCCAATTTTGACTTTGTATCCCGCTCCACCGCAATGAACTTCGTGGACGTCCAGCCCAGGTCCTTTCTCGATTATGCCTGGACCACTCCCTCTCCTGCCTCAACAAACGCCGCGAAACCTTCCAAGACCAGCAGAAAGCAGAACCGATGTTGCGATCAGTGTCGCAAGGGCAAACGGGCTTGCGATGCCGCCATCTTGGAGGATACGCTGTTGGACTCGAACGGAGCCTCTGGAGCCAACCCGACAGTGTTCCACTACAGTGGTATGTCGATGGATTAAATGAGCGCCGTCTGACTACAGGTAATTGACTTTGCAGATGTCTTTGGCCCGCTAGCACCGTGTGGCAACTGCGAGAAGACGAAAAAGTCGTGTACCTTTGAATGGCTTCGCACGCAGCGTGTATCGCAAGCAACACCACAATCGAGCATGGCGCCGCCCGCAAAACGACGTCGTAAAAGCAATTCCTCCACCGCTCCCGCTCCCGCTCCCACAAGTCGAACTGAGACGTCATGCCCGTTGCGACCTGAAGGAGCCCCGCATCCGACCGCACTGCCGGAAACCGTATTGCCAGCTGGTGGGGGCATTGTCACACAAAACGCACCCAACGACTTTGGCGTAACCTTCGCCGATTTCCCTGGGTCCATGTCCTCATTCGACGTATCATTGACTTCTTCATTCCCGTTCGATGGCATCTCGAATACGTGCAACGACAATGGCGGCTTGCAGAATGGGAATTTGGCGCTGACCGATGTCATGGAAGACGACGATGAGCTGTTATTTGATCGTGACTCAGGGCAAGGCTCATCTCTGGAGACGTCATCCGAAGGCATCAATGACAGTCCCGAAGGCGACAGTCCGTTATCCCAGGATCATACGCCAGCGTCAAATGGCTGCAATACCTTGAAGTCGAATGGGGCGGTTATGCGAATGCCACGGAAGAGGAGACGCCGAAGTTCGTCGAGTATGACATCAATGTGCACCACACCATATCCCGGCTTATCATTCGCAAACAACGCGCTCTTCTCGACGAATAATACGGTTCTTGCCGATGGATTGCTGAAGATATACCATGACAGCTTCGAGAACGCTCTTGCTTGCTGGCTGACAGAACGAACCTGTCCGTATAGCAAAGATTCAGATGTCTCACTTTCTAATGATGCCGGACCCGATTGGAACCGTATTTACTATCGAGTTTTTAGACTTGACCGAATCGCGTCCTCCATACGTGGACGGAACCTTACCTTTTCAGAAGATAAAGCCGCTTCAAAAGCCATCAATCTAGCCATCCTGTCCTTCGCCACTCAGTGGGCCCAATCGGGCGAACGAAGCAAGGCAAAGTATCCTTTCCACGGCGACAAATTTGACGGGACGAATGGTATCTTCAATTCTGATCCAAACTCATCGATCCGCGATTTTGATCGCACACTTCAAGTTTCGGCTTGGCAAGAGGCCAGAACTGCACTGCAAAATGCTGCAGGGATTGAGTCTTTCCGCGTTGTTCTTGCGCAAATTGTATTCTCGCTAACCCAGAAACCGATGGAGCTTATCGAGGAAGATGCTAAGTCCAGCGAGAATACGCAAAAGGATTCTGCAGACTTGTCGACAGTGGCGTCTGCCACGGATCAAACTCCAATGGACGTAAGCGTGGAAGATAAGGACATGAGCGAATGCGAAGATTTGATGTCAAAGTTGAGCGTCACGATTGAAGGCGATGGGCCTCCTATCCACCTCGAACAAGGCCTCCGCCTCATTCATTCGTTGCGATCTCGCATGGCGATGTTGGGGACAATGAACAAGAAGCAAAGTGGAGGAAGATGCAACAAGAACTCGAAGCCGCCTTTAACTCGCCTTGATCCCGCAGACCGCGCGACCGTTGACCTCCTGTTTTGGCTGGGTGTAATGTTCGACACTTTGTCATCAGCTATGCACAAGCGCCCACTCGTAGTATCCGACGAGGATAGTGACATATATTCGAATGAACCGAGGCCAATGTCAAGAAGCTCATGTAATGAGGACACACTAACAGAAACAGTCAACTACCAAAGCATCAAAACGGAAGGACTTTGGGATGATTACCTTTTCGCTCGGCAAAGCAAACGTCTTGAAAGCAATCCAATACGGTGGCCATGCTCTTTTGTCCATGCCTCGTCCTTGCTGTGTGACGCTGCGCCGGTCAAAATTCTCCTCTTCCGAAAGGTTACCCGCGTACAAACACTTCTGTCTCGTAATATACGCGGCCCGAGGGTTGAGAGAGCCATCAAGGAAGCCCTGGACGTTTACGCTCATTGGGGAAAGATATATGATCCATTCATACAAGATTGTAACGAGAATCACGAAAGTCTCCCTTCGCGCATACAGTCATGGTACATCTGCCTTACCGGCCATTGGCTCCTGGCGACACTCCTTCTGGCAGATCTTATCGAGTTCATTGATACTTCTGAGTTGAGCGTTGAAGGCCCACGCCTGCAGCGTATGTCAAGTGACTTCGTGGTAACCTTCAGGAAAAAGAACTGCCGAACACTCTCAGATCTCGCAAGGCGTTCTTGCCCACATGAAGACTCGTCGTTTTCAAAATCTAACAATTTTCACTTTGCTGTCAGCCAGGGAGCACTCCTGACAGAACCATGGACAGTCGTTCTCATCCGCGCGTTTGCCAAGGCCGGAGTGATACTACTCGAATCAGATGCCTCAAGCACTTCTGACCTTCCCGACACATTGTATCAGGAAGATACTCTTCGAAGAGCAGATGACTGTGTGAAGGCCTTGTGGTACCTGGGGCGAAAATCCGACATGGCACTCTCAGCAGCAAAAATCCTTGGGGATGCTCTGAAGCAACGGAGAAAGAAAGCCGAAGAGAGGGTGAACAGCATGAGTCCATTTTTACGTGACGAATTATGGGAAGGATTTGATGAATTAAGCGGCGCTTTTGGTGTTGAATGTCTTGACGGATAGTAGACAAAATGTGGGTGGGATACTCTCTTGTATACGCGTCATTACCTGGCGCAAATGTCCAAAATGAGGTGCATGTGGGTGTAAATTATGAGTTCATTTGGAATCGATACCAATACTTCGCGAGATTTATAAAGCTGAAATACCACAGATGAGGCGATGGAGGGAAAGGAAGGCGTGATGGGTGTGCAAAGTGACCCCCACGTGACAGCGCGTTGCTGCCGAAGAAATGCCGAAATTTATAGTTAGAGCAACACGTCCCCGCATATGTTCCACTGCACACGACATTAACCGACGTTTAGGGCTGCTTTTTGGACTCGTCTAGCTGCAATTATTCTCGATAGTCGCACGATCTCAGTCCTCAGGCCCAGAAAGTTGGTGGGCCTCTGAGGTTTTGCAATGGGCATCCCAGCGTATGTCACCCGAAATACCCCCTGATATATGAACAAATCACTGAGATGGTCCAGGCTGTGGGAAGCCATCAAGGAACAAGATCGAAGCATTCCAATTGCTCAATTGGCCGAAGAACATTATCGGCGATATGGACGCCCTCTTAGGATTGCAATTGACGAGGCAGATTGGCGCTTCAATAACTTAACCACAGCGCAAGTTTTCTTCATACGTCAAAGTAAGCACTCCTCCCTGCATCAGCCATGCCTTTACTTACTAGGGATTCAGAATCAGATCAGCCTGCATTCCAAGGCATAGAGAAACAAATGTTTCACCGTATTTGTCGCCTCCTCACTTTGAACATACAATTACTATTCGTATTCGACGGCCCTCGCCGCCCTTGGAAACGGGGCAAACGAGGTGGAAACAAAGTCGACTATGAGAGGTTGAAGTTACTGAAAGAAATGCTCCAATATTTCCGCATTCCCTACCACGAGGCCCCAGGGGAAGCTGAAGCCGAATGCGCGAGGCTGCAAGCACTAGGCATCGTTGACGCTGTATTTTCTCAAGATTCGGACAGTTTGATGTTCGGATGTGACGTGTTGATCCGGGATGATCGTGTCGCAAAAGAAAAGGGGAATACTGATCGATCAAAGGAGAATACTAAAAAGAGTGGAAATTCTGTCAGGATTGTTCGCCTCCAGGAAATTGCACAGGCCCACGGACTGGATCGCGAAGGACTGGTTCTCTTCGCCATGCTTGCAGGAGGTGATTACGGTGGAGATCTTCGAGGTTGTGGTCCCGCAAAAGCCATCCAAGCTGCGAAAGCAGGACTTGGACGCACATTGTGTCAATGCCAAACCAAGCGAGATTGTGCAGAATGGAGATTGTCATTAGTCGATTTTTTTCAATCGCGACGGCCATATATCGAGGTCCCTGTTGACTGGCCGGATATCAAGATTCTCACAAAGTATAATCGACCTAATATCTCTACTGACGAGCAATTATTGGACCTCCGAGGCCTTCGCAAAGGATGGTCGCAACCATTCAATGAACTAAAACTTCTAGAATTGACCAGTTCACGGTTCAATATATGGGGTAAACATTATTTGAACAAGATTGGACCGATCCTTTTGTCCCGAGCATTGGGGGATACAGATCCATGTTCACCACGCGAAAATCCTCATGCTATAAAATTAGTGAAGACGAGAGCAAAGAAAACCGCGGATGGGGGTGAGAGGCCCCTGGAGCGGAAGCTTTCATTTTCACCATTTGCCCTGACCTCACTTAAGGAAGAGCAACTTACGTCTGTGGGATGGACAAACGTAGAGAACGATCCATACGAACCCAATTATAGAGTAGAGTCTGAAATCCCGAATATTCTGCTCGAAAAGGCCCTCCCACTTGACTTACTGAATCCGCCCTCTGACCAGACACCTAAAACACGGAAAAGGAAACAAAAGGCGAATCCTAGTGAAGAGCATGAAGAGGCACAACAGATGCCGCCGAAGAAGAATAAGAGGCAGTCTAAGGCCACGTATACAACAAACATGTCGGATTCAACTCTGTCGCCGCTAGCAGCAGCCCCTCATGTTCCAAATAGCATTGCACAATCCAGGCCACGGAAATTGTCACAGCCTTCACTTCATAAGCGCAGTTCAAAGGGGCCAACATCGGCTTCGGAACCGGTGACGGTAAGCCTGTTATCGGATTCAGATGATTCGGACGGGCCAGATGAACTTGTGTTGAATCCTGCGACGAGGTACCCTCCAATTTCGAGTATCACGTCTCCTCCGGTAAACGCTGGGCGTGGTATTTCGACTCTCGTGTCCCCAGGAAACATTCTGGACTTAGGATCTGAGCCTGAAGACTCAGACGAAGAGGAGGCACAGATAGACGAGGCTATCCGAGCCAGCCTGCAATATTCGAACGGGCCTGCGAAGCACGATAGATATAGTTCAATAGAAAGTATTACGTCTTCGCGTCCCGAACGGCATTCGGCCTCCTTACCTATGCCGATCCCCAAAAGATTTCAGCAGCATGTTTCAGGGACAAATCCCGTCTCAAAGTCATGCCAACACAATCACAATGGCTTACAATACAAGGCTTACGAAATGAGACCACCGGAATCGAATAGTGTGGATGACCGGACTGACGCACAATATATTCGCATGGCAAGATTACGGCATTTTGAGGAGCGATTGGCCAAAGCAGTCCCCAGAACGTCTTCTAGCCCTTCTAGCCCTATGCCTCCAATTCGCTCGCCAGCACAACCTTTTCTGTCTCCATCGTCCAAGGCAGACAAAGTGGCGCCAATTGAGTGTATAGACTTAACGGACGATTGAACATGGAGCTCCGTATTCTTTGATTCAGCATCATGACGAATTATGACTACCGGATACAATGGATCCCCCGTTCACTGCCATGTGCCTTGCTTCGGCTCTCCACTTGGTAAATTGCATGGGCTTCTATCCAACACTATAGCGGCATAGAAAATGCCTCTCATTCGGACTGTGGTGACGCTTCACTCACCTTACGAATATCTTATGACATCCTACGCTGTACAATACATCTCCAGTCGACACATTGAGTCACCCAATAGGTTCCATCACCACCACTCGAACCTATCGATAAATCATCTCTGACAACACCCTACCTGTTAGTGTTCGCACTTGTGTAATAATATCTACGAGTCACTGGAGCATGCAAAGAGTTTTTCGCCAGTTAAGAGCCCAAGTTTAGTACAGGCTCGGGGAGGCAGGAATGGTGATTAGACCTCGTATTGGCGCGCCTACATCTAGCTTTCTTGGAGAAAGATGAGGTATGACGCGGTCTCGTGTAGAACTAGCTGCGCATTACCTGCGTGCACATTATGAGAACTTAGATAGAAATAGAATTCTGTCTAAACCATTCAAGACTGGCACACATTGTATCATCATCACCCAATCTTCAGAAAACGTACCGAGGCATATATGAATAAGTGTGGCGTCTTTCATTCAGCATTCTGCCTAGTTCTCATTCATCGTGCTAACAAAAAAAATGCTACTGCTCATGAGCATCATGTAAACATGTACACCCCCCTTTGTCTATGACCCAGTCCGAGCAACACCGATCCCGATTGAAAAAGACCCCCGATGCCGCCGAAATGCATATCAAGAAATACCTGACTCCAAAACAACAGCCGAATATCCACATAAGAGAAGTATGTAGTGGGGAAAGAGATATGGAGACAATAGTGTCGATATGTGAATAAAGGGTCTCGGGTCGTGTACGAAAAGTAACAAAAGGTGGTGGCGGAACATTTGGTTTTGTAGTCACACTTTCCTTTCGATGGGTGTTGGTGGAGCAGGGGATCCAGCTCCTATGGATGAGAAAAGTGACTGTTGCGTTTCAGTCAATTCACGGATGCGTTTAAGGAGGTTGCTAGGGTTTGTCAGCACTGGAATCGGGATGAGATGCGTTGATAGGAGAAAACTTACTTGACAGGTAATCTCAGCCTATGCTCCTCGCTGAGGATGAGGCCGACTTCTTTTTGTCGGCCTTTAGAATGATCTTCCAGATGCTCTTTGATCAGCGTCCGCCCCACATCAGTACTCACTCCGAAGACTTTGTGAGAACATCCGTCGAATGTGCAAATCCAGGAGTCACCTGGGGCATTAGCTGTGTACTCCGGCAACGGTGTCGAGACTACCGGCGGAATTAGTGCAGGTGATGAGGATTTAGCGGGGACGTTGCCATTTCGCCAACGTAACGGAAGGGCCTGTCCTGTCTCGTCCGCTTCGTCTGAAGATTCCGGGGGTGACTCTGGAGCTGGAGAGCCGCTTGCAGCACGTTTGCGAGGAATCGTATCTAGCACATCAGAAACGAACTTCCGCTTGCCAGGTGAGAGCTTTTGAGTAGGAGTATCGATTTCAATATTACTCGCACTCGATGCGGATTCAAACTCCTCGCCAGAGCTACCGTCTTCATCCAATATCGGCTTCTTCCCTTTGCCCTTGCCTCGCATACCCTTGCTTTTGCCTGAAAATTTGCTAGAGGTCGGCCTTAAAACGGAAAGGAGACCTTTCTTATGGTGTGGCGGGCGACGCTGAGGGGTCTCCAATGAAGAAGAAGCGGAATCTGAATCAGAGCTGATTTCGTCTTTTAGACTGCTATGGTCTTTTCGCGGCTTCAATTCAACGGACTCGGCCAGCCTTATTTCAGTTGTGGAGAGACTGAGCCCAGATGAGAGCTCTTCGTAAATTGGTTCGTGTACAAAGAATTGGGTCCTTTTCCTCGGGCGATCCATCATATAGCATAAATTTCCTGCATGTACTAAGATTACACTCCTTGCAGTGTCAGTATCGTCAATCTCGTAGCGTCTTACGAGGAGTTTCGCCAGGCGATCAAGCGTGATATGTCCAATGCGCATAACACCCTGGTTCACAGCTTTTTGCATGAACTCAAAAATTGCCGAAGCCTCCCACCAGTTATTGTCTTTCTTTGGAGCTTGTGGTACCTTTTCGTTCGTCTTAGAGTCACGTTTCCCTTTTGACGTTCGTGTTCTCGATTCCGCCTTTAAGGGTTTCTCTTGCTTGTCCCTGCTCGATGACCTCCCTTCTATGCGCGCTTTTGCCTCGTCCCAGTCTCTCTAATTTCGATTAGAACGCTTCATTATACTTTCAACATTTCGCATACCGGAAATTGCTTCTTGAAGTACTGATATAGTGGAGTGTTACTCCAAGCCATACCCTGGGCTCGATTAAGAAAAGACATTATCAAGAATGCTCTGTGTTTCTGAAATATTCGTGCAGCCTGGACAGGGTCATCGCATACGAATCTCTCATCTTCAGTATACTGTAAGAGGAATGTTAGTCACGTTATTGATCATAACACTTCGCTCCGTTCCGTAGGCACTGGTCAACTCACTTCCTGGAACAATAGTTGCGCATTCGGGCCACCTTTCTTCCCATGCTCATTATAAATATCTGTTACAAAGTATAAGATTCCAACCGCTTCAACCATATCGTCGAATATTGATTCATAAGTCTTTGAAGGTCTCAACTCAAACCAGCCTGCTCCACCAAGAGCCCATATAACGATCTCGCCGTCTTCGGTCTGGCCATAGGAAAAGCGTGTGACATTGCGAATTTCAATATCGAGGGGTTTGAAGGGTTTCTTGATAACTAAATAACCATTCGCTTAGTATCATGGCCATAGCATAGGGCATAGGTAGGAGCATAGGCAAGGACTGGGAAGAGGTACCATATTTCAGCTGACTCCGAGCTGGAGCTTCCAATCTTCCTTCAACTTTTAAAGGAGTATCTGCATAGGCAGCTAGCAGATTCGCTTGTTTGCCATTTTTTGCATAAGAGACTTGTGCATTGCTCAGTGTGAAGATCTCGTAGTCATCGGAGTTCGAAATCGAGGGATCGAGCGGCTTGAGGATATCGAGTTCTGAAGTAAGCATTGTGGGTGAGAATCTGAAAGTTTTACCATAATGCTGCCAGGGTACGGGTGGTTTCTGAGTGTTACGAAGCCGGAGGTGAAGAGAGTGAAGGTCGGAATGCGGGCAGTGAACAAGGCGGCGGGCGCGGCAGAGCAGACGCGGAGTCGCGTTGTGGGGGACCAAAATGGGCACGTGCGCTACAAGCTGCTGATTGGTCAAGCAACTTTTGACGTTTTCCATTGCGAAACTAAGTATCAATATGGAGGTGGCTGCAAGATAGATTTCAAGCCATTGTGAATGCGCAATCATCTAGATAGTCATAAATTTTACGAGTTGTGTTTGTCAAATGAATTCCCTTCTTGTACTTTAGTACAAACCAAACTAAATGTAGTACGCATTACGCTTATTCTATTTTCCTACATATCCAACGCCCCATCATTCCTTTTCGCAACAAAGTACAATTATCAAAATGACATAGAGGAAGCGGGGATGAAGATGCTAGGCTGCGCCACTTAATATACAGAGATTCTCCCTTGGGCGTCTAACTTGGAGGATGAAATTCCGGCGCCGACGTATGGTTACAGGTCATGTACAAAAAAACAAAGGCTTTCACTCAAGAATGCGAGTGATCAGGCCGGTTGCGACGGTGCGGCCACCCTCACGCATGTTGAAACGCTGGCCAGGCTCGAGGACGTGAGGCTGGTGGAGCTCGCAGACCATCTCAACGTTGTCACCGGGCAAGACCATCTTGTCAGATGGGTTCTCCGTGCCCTCTGGCCATTGGAGAGCACAAGACTCATCAGCAGTTCGGATGAACATCTGTGGTTTGTAGTGCTCGCCAAAGCCAGTGTGGCGGCCACCTTCCTCCTTGGTGAGGACATACATCGAGATCAAGAACTTCTTGCTGGCCTTGACACTGCCTGGGACAGCAACCACCATTCCACGCCTGACATCTTCACGCTTTACGCCACGAAGCAAAAGACCAGAGTTGTCTCCTGCTCTTGACTCATCACAAGACTTCTTAAAGGTCTCGATGTCGGTGACCTTGGTCTTTATCGGTGCAACACCCTTTCCGACGAGCTCAACTTCCGAATCCTTCTTCAAGACACCACGCTCGACACGCCCAGAGCACACAGTACCGCGCCCAGCAATTGAGAACACGTCCTCAACGGCCATTAGGAAAGGCTTGTCGGTATCGCGCTCTGGGGTGGGGATCCAGGTGTCGACGGCCTCGAGCAATTCGTCAATCTTCTGCTCGCCAATTTCAGGCTCGCGGCCCTCGAGAGCGCAAAGAGCGGATCCCATGACGATGGGGGTATCGTCACCCTCAAATCCGTAAGAGCTCAGGAGTTCTCTCATCTCCATCTCTACGAGCTCCAACATCTCCTTGTCCTCAATGGCGTCGACCTTGTTTACAAAGACAACGATTTTTTGGACACCGACTTGACGGGCAAGGAGCAGGTGCTCTCGAGTCTGTGGCCTGCTCATTGTCAGCTACCTGCTCATGATGTTCTATCTTTAGCAAGATCCCCTACATCTGTCCGTCCGACGCCGCAACGACGATGATGGCCCCGTCCATGTTCGCAGCACCCGTAATCATGTTCTTAATGTAATCGGCGTGTCCGGGGCAGTCGACGTGGGCGTAGTGGCGGTTATCGGTAGAGTATTCGATATGCGCCGTAGCAATGGTGATACCACGCTTCCTTTCTTCCGGGGCTTTGTCAATCGAGCCATACTCGAGGAACTTTGCATAGCCCTTTGATGCTTGTCGCTTCGTGATGGCAGCTGTGAGAGTAGTCTGTAATGGTTAGCTAGAGAAAATTTTTGAACGACTTGGTGAAGCTCGACCTTTCCGTGATCGACGTGACCAATGGTTCCTAATGTCGAATTAGCACAATCCAAGGCTTCGTTTAAGAAGGCAAGAAGACGAACCAATGTTTACGTGAGGCTTGTCACGCTGGAAGGCGGCGGCGTAATTTCTCACACCGTTGACGTATCTGCTGCTACCCTGGACTCCAAGGACCTGCTGGACTGGGTTGAGCGGCTTCTGGTATCGAAGCGCAGTGCGGCTCGTCCGCAAGAACGTTCGGGAGAAGACAGACATTGTGAATTAAATAAGGGTACTAGGAAAGGGAAGTGACCGAATTGAGATGATGGGAACTGCAGCGGAGACGGGGAGGTCGAAGTCGAACGAGATGGAGATTATTTTCTGCCAGGGCTTAGCGCGAAATCCGCCCCTAGCTCGCGCTCACGTGTGCCCGAGCTCTCCAGCCCTGGGAGGTTTCTCAAGCTCGCCGATGCTTGAATCCACGACTGCTTCGATGTGTAGGCGGGAAACCTTTCCCGGATCACTCCAAGGCCCATAATCAGCTTCTGTTTGACTTCATCTTCCATCTCCAGACATCTGAACTGCAATTGACCCTCCCACAATTGCGCTTCGGTTTCCACGGTCATTTGCGGACCAGCCCGTCTATCGGATACCCGAGGTTGACGCCCCTCTGGTCGCCTTCAAAAGTGTTGCATCACCGCACTTTGCACTCTCACGCCGTCCACATGTCTTTCCGTACCTCCGTCAGAAGAACAGCAGCTCCGCTGAGCTGGCACGCCCGGGTCTCAAACATGCCTCTCCGAGCCAGAATTACAAATCCAGCATGGATGACTGGCAGCCGTGTGGTTAGCGAATCCCAACTTTTTGCGCTTTGCAAGCATTACTTTCCTACACGATCGATCGCTAACTAATAACCCAGTATTCCACTCCCACAAAAGACCTCATGGCTCCCCAGCCCGATGACGAAGCCGACGATGTCATATTTACAAATAACTATGGCGTTCGAGATATCGAATTGAATCGGCCCAAGAAGCTAAACTCGCTCAATGGATCGATGGCTCGCAAGATCATTCCGCGATTGCAGGAATGGGAGAAATCCGACCTTGCTGGTGTTGTGGTCATAAAGGGTGCAGGTCGAGCTTTCTGTGCGGGAGGAGACGTCGCGGCTTTGGCACAGTGGAACAAAGCGGGAAAAGAAGGCCAGCAGAAATCCTCGGATTACTTCGGTCTTGAGTACAAGCTAGATCACCTCATCGCAACGTACTCAAAGCCATACGTGGCATTCATGGACGGCATTACCATGGGTGGTGGTGTGGGTCTTAGTATCCATGCACCGTTCAGGATAGCCACCGAGAACACAATTTTCGCCATGCCAGAGACCACTATTGGATTTTTCCCGGACGTAGGCGCCTCATTTTTCTTGCCGCGGATGGAGGGTTCCCTAGGGACGTATCTTGCCCTAACTAGTGAGCAACTGAAAGGTGTGGATGCGTTCTATCATGGTGTGGGCACCCATTACATTCATTCTTCCACTCTTCCTCAGCTGGAAGCACGTCTCAGTGAGCTTCAATTCGAAGACAGTATGACTTTGAAGGATCGACACCGAGTCGTCAACAGTACTATTGAGGAATTCAGCACAGGCCTACCAGCTGAGCGACCAGCCATATCCGGAGTGTTAAGAAAAACCATTGACCAGGTATTCCACATTGACCAACCTAACATTCAAGCTATTCTTGCGTCTCTGGAGGAAGTGAGGGGTAGCCCCAAGTCCTCTGAGCCTTTGAAGAAGTGGGCGGAGAGGACTATCGAAACTTTACATACCCGCTCGCCTATTGCGGTGGCTGTTACTCTACAGCAGATGCGCGTTGGCCGAGGCTGGTCGATTACAGAAACATTTCAGAGAGAGTATGATATTGCCGCGCGCTTTATGGCCCATCCAGACTTTGTTGAAGGAGTAACGGCTCGGTTAATTGAGCGCAAGAAGGAGAGGCCAAATTGGAATCCAAACACCTTTGACGCTATCAAACCAGAAGAAGTGAACGAGTTCTTCGAGCAAAAGACAACCCTTCCGTTGATTAAAAATGGCAAAGATGATAACTACACGCAGTACCCCCATGCCTGGATTGGATTGCCGAGAGAGCATGAGATTCTCACAGAGGCGGCTGGAAAGAAGCCCGAGGAAGTAGTAACATCTCTATTAGAGAAGTATGAGGGTAAACAAGGCGTGAGAGAAAAGGTAGCCGAAGTGTTGGAGAGGCATGGCCAGTGAGCAATCCGAGGCCCGTATCAGGACTAGTGTATTTGGTTATCAATTCATGTATAGACAGTTTACAATGTATAACAGACCGTGGCCAAGACAAATCCTGGGAAAATAACGATGGTTCAATGAACTAATTCTGTTGTATATTCGTGATTGATGTTTGAGATCCATCTCCCCGCTAGGACATTCGGCCGCCATGCAGACTGCTTTCCGCAGCTTAAGCTCGGACCAACAATGACTTCCACCCATTCGAGGCTGCAACTCCACAACACTTCAACCATGATACCCCGGTGATACATACTCCTTGAACATGTCAAAACCCACAGCGAACTGGGAGAGAGTGGGCGACAAATTCTACCGTAAAGTACAATTGTATACCGCTGTGTTCGACCAGGATCTCGAGCTCGAGAACTACAACGTAGTGGGGGCTCCGTACAGCGGTGCCGTAGGTATGCTTCACCCTAGCATTTCGCGGGTCACAGAACTGACCTCGATAGCTATATATCGCGATGAGGAGAAGATCCACACATACAGAGGTGCCCAGGCCGCCAGGTCGAGTATCGACATCTACAGTTGCGCGGGGAAATTGATTCGGCGCATTAATGTATGAGACCTCTCTCGAGCAATACATAACAGAATACAGAGTCGCTGATATGAATAGTGGGATAAAGGCACAATAAAAGGACTAGGGTGGTCAGAAGATGAGAAATTGCTTGTTGTTACTGCGGACGGTACCGTACGTTGCTATTACGACCTCCAGGGTGATTTTGTCCCTTTCACATTAGGACATGTAAGGCACTTCTCATGTCTGATACATAGCATGCAATCTAACAAGACCCTAGGGAGCAGAAGAACATGGCGTACAGTCGTGCAAGTTCTACTCCTCCGGGTTTGTAGCCCTCCTCGGCAACAATCACCTCATATCCGTATCCCGCTACGACGAACCACGTCCGAAACTCCTCGCAATTCCTCCACCAGATGAAGTCGTATCGTGGGCTATAATTCCACCTGCATACTCTCTTTCTCGATCAGTGGAAGTTATATTGGCAATTGGGACTACACTATATGTGGTTGATGCAACGGATGCAGAGGATCGTGATTTCACCGCAGGGCCGTTCCGACATATCAGCGTCTCACCGCGTGGCGAATTTCTCGCCTTCTACACAGATGACGGAAAGGTGTGGGTAGTGAGCGGTGACTGGTCGGAGAAGCTCTCTGAGTACAACTCTCGCGCGAAGACGGTACCCAAAGACATGCAATGGTGTGGCAGTAATGCGGTAGCATTAGCTTGGGAAGACGAGGTCCACCTCATCGGACCCAAAAGTGTCGCCACTAAATTTTACTACGATGCTTGGGTACACCTTCTTCCCGACGTAGACGGCCTGCGACTTCTTACGAATGACGTTTGCGAATACCTGCAAAAGGTACCGGACGAGACGGTGGACGTTTTCCGCCTAGGCTCAGACGCCCCCTCTGCACATTTGTTAGAAGCCTCTAATCTGCTCGACCAGAAGTCGCCAAAAGCAGACGACTTAATTCAACTTATACGACCTTCTCTCGCTGAAGCTGTTGACACCTGTGTCAAAGCGGCGGGTCAGGAATATAACATCCACTGGCAAAAAGCACTTCTTCGTGCTGCATCATTCGGAAAATCCGTTTTGGACCTCTACAACTCTGATGACTTTGTCGACATGTGCGAAACCCTTCGAGTGCTGAATGCAGTCCGATTCTATGAGATTGGACTACCACTCTCGTATGATCAGTTCAAACGACTCACTCCAGAGAAACTAATTTCGAGATTAACAAATCGAAACGAATACTTGTTGGCGTTACGAATCTCAAACCATCTACACTTGCCCACAGACAAAATTCATGTTCATTGGGCTTCTCAAAAGGTTCGCGTTTCGACTGACCCGGAAGACACAATATGTGACCTCATTGTTAAAAAACTGCACGGCAAAGCCGGGGTCTCCTTCGAAGAAATCGCTCGTGCGGCTTATGATGAGGGCCGCGTAAGATTAGCTACAGAGCTTTTGAATTATGAACCTAGAGCTGGTAAACAAGTCCCCTTACTGTTAGGCATGAAGGAGGACACCATAGCCTTGGACAAGGCGATTGAAAGTGGAGATACGGACCTGGTATATTCTGTTCTCCTGCATATGCGGAAAAAACTTCCTTTAGCGTCGTTTTTCAGGGTAATCAACACAAGACCTGTGGCAACAGCCCTCGTCGAATCCTCCGCGTGGGATCAAGACCGGGGTCTCCTGAAAGACCTCTACTATCAAGACGACCGCCGCCTCGATGGCTCTAATCTCCTTTTCGCCGAGGCCCTTTCCCAAGTGGAACTTCCACAGTCGCTCGACAAACTGAAATTAGCGAGCAAATACCTCCAAGACACGCGCGAATACACTTTTCACCGCACCCAACTAGACGACGCCCAAAAACTCCTCAAACTCCAAGAACAGTTCGAAAAAGACCTCGGACCAGGCAATTCATTCATAGGTCTTAGCGCAAACGAGACAATATTTCATCTCCTACGCGCCGGCCATAACAAGCGCGCCCAAAAGGTATCCTCGGAATTCAAGATCCCCGAGAAGACATACACCTGGCTCAAACTACGCGCCCTGGTCGCAGCCCGCCATTGGAACGAACTTGAGGAAATGTCCAAACAAAAGAAATCGGCCATCGGCTGGGAACCATTCTTCAATGAGATTCTTGGTGCGGGGAACACCAGAGTAGCGTCGATCTATATTCCGAAGTGTACGAGTCTGAAGCCGGCTGAAAGGGTCGAGATGTGGGTCAAGTGTGGCTTGCTTGTCAAAGCGGGAGAGGAAGCTGTTAAGGCGAAGGACAAGGCGCTGTTGGAGGATGTCAGGGAAAAGGCTAGTGGGAGTGCAGCTGTCGAGTTGGACAGAATGTTAGGATCCATGCCTTCCGGGAGGAAGTAGACATGTGCGACCGTATAGTTGTATAATGAAATGGAAAGAGGTAATATCATAGGATACCGGTTTTATTATCATCATGCACTACCTACTACAAACTACATATTGGGGTCTGTGGCCCAGGTCAGTTTGACCACGCAGGAAAGAAAGTGTCCGAAACTTCATTTTCATCCCAGAAGAAAGGAGATGGGCTCATCAAGGTAACTAACGCCGCCGCTCATGCAATCATAAAGACAATCTTACAACCAAAAGTTGCATGGTCACTCAGACCAAAACCCAGAGCTCATTATACTGGGGCAGCCAATCAATTAGCCACCAGTTCAGATAATGCCTCTCGAAGCTTGAATCTCTCCACATCGCCCCCGACTTTCTTGCGGAAAAGACCCAGATCCTTCAAGAAATCTTCTGCCTCTGCCTGGAGCTCAGCGGCAAACTCGTCATGGCCTCCATCATCATAGCCTGAGTCGCTGTCATCAGAACTATATTCTTCTTCATCTTCATGAACGGGGATGGAGTTTTCTTTACCATCCCCTTGACCAGCCACCCCAATGCTTCGTTCAAGCCCTGGCTTTTCATAGATGAACTCATCTTGCTCCAGTTCAGGAGATCCAATTGGCTGTTGTGGTGGTGGCAGGATGATCGGGTTCTTGAGTTCACCAAGCGCAAGTGCCAAATGGCGCCTTAAAGCTTCGATCTCGCTGCGTAGCGCAGCATTGACGGGTCGCAATTCTTCAACTTCGTTTGTAAGGGCCTTGATCTTACAATCAGAGACTTGCCGATTTTCCAACATCAGCCGTTGCATCAATGCCACTTGTCGTTGGTACTCCTCGAGTTCATTGGCTTCCTCCCTTCTACGCTGTGACGCGGCATTGACAGAGACTTGCAGAGAGCGAATTTGCTCAGCCATCTCAACAAGTTGGGCGTCGCGTTGCGCCGAGGACATACAATCTTGGTTGACGGAAGCACGAGTACGGATTCGCTTGGCCTGATCTGCATAGCGGAGTGTAGAGAGTGTCTCCTCATAATCCGCTGGAGCAATGCAGGCTACCATAGCAGTCTTACTATTTCCACCTAAGCTGTCTTTCAATAGCCATGTAAGAACTGAATCTCTATAAGGTACTACATCCCGAGGACGACGACCGCCCTTGCCATGGCGGCGCGGGTCTGCTAGAGCGGCGATTACACGGCCAAGGGTTGTAAGTGATTTATTGATCTGGCCTCCTTCTTTGAGTCGTTGGCCAGTTGCCTCGGTAGATTTGGCGCGTTCTGAACCTGCGAGATCAACGAGACGCATACGTGCAGTGCGTTCGATGGTCTGGTCCGAAAGGAGGGAGTGTTGGATCTGCTTCAGTCGAATGGTAAAGACAGCGTGGGATCGCGACGACGTGTCATTCATTTTGGTAGACGCCACTGTTCGACTCTATAGCGATGTCAGTGGAGAGCATTTCAGATACGAAAATTTCCCTTACCATGTCACCCATCTTGAACAATCGTTCTACATCCGAATAGCTCTTCACCTCCGCTTCAGTCAATCCTTGAACATATACTCCATCCGTCTGAGATTCGCGTATCTTCAGATAGATTGGAGGGTTTGTGCGTGGCACAAGAAGATCGCGGACGTGCTCATTGTACACCTCGAAATATGTGACGTGAACATGGTAGTTGGTGTTCGGGGCCGGTTCGTTCTGGATTCGATCAAACAGCTCTTCGCATGTGCGTGGAATCAGTCCAGGCTGATCTGGAGTACCCATCATGGTGTAACTCTTTCCTGAACCAGTCTGCCCATATGCGAAGATGCAGGTATGATATCCGTTAAAATTATGATCCAGGAACTCCTCTCCAAACGACCTATAGACGTCCTCCTGGTGCGCGTAGTGTGGATCGGCTTCGTCGTGAGACCAAAAAGATTTATCGAAGATAAATTCCTTGTCCTCATACACCTTCCTTGTATTTGGATTGTCGTCCAAGTCGTTGGGAGCGAGTAGAACCGTCTTCTGTGTGGCGGGATCCATGCGGACCAAACATTGAGTGCCTTTGTCTCGCTCTTCGATCTATTAGGGTCTTATTCAAGTTTGTAAGTCGCAGTATTACTCACCTCTCTTTAGAAAAGCCCTAGTCCGTACGACGACTTTGACATTGCCCGCATCGTCGACCATTGGCGGCGGTGTCATGAGCGCAACAGGCTCGGATGCTCGCATCGAGGGAGCTGATGCCGAAGAGGCCTGCAAGCTGGAGTATATTCGTGGATCCATGGTGTCCTCCAGCAAGAAGCACAAATTTTCGAGGAGTTGATATGATCTGAGACGGTAGATAAGGTGCATGGGTGCTGCAAACATTGGGATGGAGTCGCTCGGCGCACGGGTCGCGCTTTCCCGAAATAGTAAAATGTCAACAAAGCCGTCGCTGCGGGCAGCCGAGTCTCCGATACGTCACACGTCAACGCCAAGAGACGCACCGAAATTTGCCAGTCTTTTCGCGAGTCAAGGCCAGCGCGAGAGCAACGCAAGCGCCACCCTTCGAGGGTTTCAGTAACGTGTAGAGACGTGATTGACAGGCGATGAAGTTGGAGCTGCTTCGGTGATCGTAAAATCCAGTGAATGACACCCGCGCTCATTCCTACGACTCCAATAGGCCTAGATCCCCACACATTCCGAAGAGTTAGACTTCACCTGCCAAAGCGCTCAGGGCTCTGGGATCGTCCGACCGCTATAATGGAGGACGAATTATTCCTTTTACTCGAATCTTTGGATGACTCTTCCAGAGTTGCGACTTTTGAGAAGTTGTGGACAACGCTCCAAGCATCACCAGGAATCATTGAGCTTGATAAATTGAGGGTGTGCATTAAATTGCTCCCTTCGAGAAATAATGTAAGTCCGAAATGTAAGTTGAGCTCAACAATCTCCTGAGGCGTTCGATCAATAAGCTCTACTCTATGTCTAAAACACAAGATCCGAAAGCTGATTTACTTGCTAGGATCCATCGTTGTATTATAAGCTAGCAGACTTTGTCGTGAAGAAAGTCCCAGAGCAATTGGAAAACACAGATTATCTCTATAAGTTATCTGAAATATGCCTGATTAACCACAATCTCGGCCGACGGATCTATCAAAACGTCTATCAAATCCTAGATATCCTAAGCTCCTCACTTCGCGAAAACGCAGAGGAGGTATTCCATGGGGATATCTGTTACACATTCGAAGAGCAGCTCTCTGTTGCTACTGCTTACCTCAGATTCTTTAGGTGTTCCTTCTGGCTTCCTGGGCCGCGGTTACACTATGTTACTCCTGACCTTGTCCAATTGCTCGTGGACAACTTGGGCAGTGATAGCTTAGATAAGCCCGTCAGTGAAGTAATTTCTGCGCTTCTTCTTTTGCTACGGGAACCAACCGTTGTGTTTCATCCTCTCGTGGAAGATGAATCTCCTGCGCTAGCTTCAGAATTTGAGATGTTCGAGCTTCTTGGTCGACAACTTTGGGCCCGGTTGAAACAGCTCCCAGAGGACTATTTTGCATCTACTTCATGCAAAGCTATGAGACCTTGGTTTCAGTGGGTCTACCATGCAGCATCTACCGGTGTTGAGTTATATGGGATCTACGATCCTCTGTATTGGTCGAGAATCCGTACTGCCCTCCTCGCTGGTCATCCTGAGCAACGAAAATTCAGTCTCGGAATTTTGCGAAAGTCGATTCTGCTCTCTAGACGAGACATTGACGCCCCCTTGATGTTATTAAATGTTCAACAACGCTCTAAGACACAAAAGCAATACGAGAAATACAGCGCCTTGTTCGAAACGATTGTTTTAGATCGTTATGCCAATCAAGTGCAGGCGTGTTTAGCCGACTTGACATACCTCTTTGGTCCTGAATCGGTGATCCCACAAGGTTGGGTAACCGCTCTACTCTCCGCAGCTTTGAGCTCCAAAATTCAGGATGGTATCCGAAAGCTCATAGGAACATGGTACCTCAATTTTGTGATAAAGGAGAAGGGTGCTACTACTGAGCATGGACATTTTCTGATCGAAGGATTTCTACCTTGGGCAACTCAAGGGAGTCTTTTCACTTCCACTCTTACGCCGACTCGAAGTAGAACAACTTGCACTCACGGCACGTTGCTTTCTACTCTGATTACTACATTCATCAGAACTTCGTCATCAGAAGTAGCCAAACGCAAGCTGGTCACCGATGTCTTACAATTTGTACTCGAAAGGGGAGGCAGAATCTTTCAGTACTCCATCTTATACCTTATCGACGGTCTTACCCAAGGATTGCAATTGGGACCGCCCATCAAAATACGAGACAGTCGTGAACTCGAGCTCATCACACGATACTCTCGGTTGACCGGGATGCCCGAAATTGCTAGCGATCTCCTGGTAGCCTTCAGCGTCGATCTCTGCGCTCTGTGTGCAGATCGAAGTGCATTGGAAGCTGTGCCAGGGTATGATGGTTTAATCTCCAGGTTCTCAACGCTGAAAGCAGAAGATATTAGGAAACCAACCACTGTCATTGGTCCTTGGCTGGGATCCAGTGATGTATCCGACATTACCTCGCCATTGGCCCAAATTATCAAGCACCTAGAGGACTCCCAGCATAAGGTAATCCAGGGGAATTCATTCATGCCAGCCTGTGCTGCAATATACGATCTTCTTAACGCAACTTCCGCCGAGGCAGTGGACCCGACCGAGCTGTACAATGTACTACACGCCATTTGGGATGAGGCAGAAAGGCAAGAGTTCCGCAGGCCGGTAGCTGTGAAGATTCCATCAATTATGTTCCATCCAGTATGTATAAAGTCCTGTGCTCAGTCCGAACCAAGAGATGGGAAATTATCCAACACAGAGGCTTTGCGAACACTCTTATCCAGAGCTGTGGATTATTTGCGCCGCCTAGCAGAAGGAAGGCCATACCTTTTATCAACCTTCGCAGAATCTCTACGGAAGGCATGCTTCTCAACTTCGATAACCTTTGACATCCTTCCTATCGAAGAATTTCTCGTTAGATTCATCGAGAATCCGCCGTTGCCAAAGAAGGAATTCTTGTTCGAGACAGCAGCCGCCGACCGAATTCAGACCTATTTTCCGCACAGAAATTATAGTTCATATTATGGCAAGCGGGAGTGGCATGCATATGCTACAGTAATTGACCTTCTAAATCGCTTTCCAGAAAATCGAATTGATGTAGCGAAACGCGTGCTGGAAAGAATACTGCAACCTTGGCGAGACCAGAAGCATCCTATTCCAATCATCAGCAAATGGAAGCATTCATTACAACTCCAAGCTATGCTCATCCTTACCGAATCTTGTATATCAATTGTAGAGGCCCCAAATTATCTAGATGCGTTCATGAGGGCATTAATCCTCGAGCCATGGCCACGATATCGGTTTCTTCTGGAATGGATCATCTCTCGAATTTACTACCGGTACCAGAACCTCACAGAACGTATCCTTCCCGATCTTGCAGCTTTAGATGATAGGAGCCCTATACAAGTTGCCTCTCACACGAAATTGGCTATTCTTGCGTCTTCCTTCCTAGATTCGGAGGAATTCACCCTCCAACTAGTGACACATTTAGTTCCTTTCTCCGGTAGTCCAAAGGTGCATATTCGACACGAAGCTCATTGGTCTTTCCCTATTGTATGGGATCTTGCAGAGCAAAGATGCTGGTCAAGTATCCTAGAAAATCCTGCTTTTAAGGCTCTGAACGCGCATGTGCGAAGTCTGGACAGATTTAATGCTCCTCCTTCCACGATTCGTACGTTAAAGTTAGATGCGGTCGAAGACTTTACCCTTGCCAAGATCTTTCAAGGGGACTATCTCTTCATAGAGTCCCCAGAGGCTGAGCTGGTCACACAAGATGACTTCGTGAATGTAGAAGATGATGACCGAAAGGCAGGTCTTCAATCTTGCCCTGCACGTATTCCCTTGGGTTTCCATCAGGCTACTCCTACATATTCAGAGACTAAGGAGGACTTCAGCGCTCCAGACACTGAAATCCCAAACCTCCTCAGGCCCGCACCTCTTCAGACAAAATCGGGCTTTGATCTTTCCTCATTGGTCCCAGCCTCTGAGTCGCCGGCTTCGGAGAACAATCGCCCTGCCTCTGTGATTTTGATGGCGTCTCTTATCGATAATCCAACCAATCTCGGAGGCTTATCCCGTATCTCTGAGTCTTTCGGGCTTGAAGCTCTTTATATCAATGATATGAAGCACTTGGGGCACAAAGATTTTCAGGCAACAGCTGTGACTAGTCACAGGCATCTGCCAATCAAGGAGTTGAAGGAGCAAGATGTACCGGATTTCCTAGTCAACGTAAAGCGAACGGGGTACGAGGTCGTAGCAATAGAGCAAACCGATCAGTCAAGTATTTTAGGAATGAATGCGGGGAATCAATCCAATGGCATGCTCCCGAGAAAATGCTGCCTTGTCCTCGGTAGCGAGAAGGGCGGCGTTACGAGCGAAGTTCTGGCCGTGGTTGATAGGTGCGTGGAGATACAGACGGTTGGGGTTACAAGGAGTCTGAACGTGCAGACTGCAGGAGGCATTACGGTGTATGAGTGGTGGCGAGAGTGGGGGCCAGCCTTGTGAGTTGACTGTTAGACAAAACAAGTAATTATTTGGAGAGAGCTCGGTGGTTTTATGTATTAAGTCCGTATTACGGAATCGTGTCGCGAGGTTTGTAATCCGTAGCCAAGACTTGCACTCGCCAGCTTCCCCCCGTTCCAAACGAGCCTAGTCGTAAATAACACTGCATTAGAATGCGTTTCTAAATACAAAATACAAGTTTGTTTGGAGAATACATGTAAGGCCTCCCTTGGCTTTCTAATCGACCCTTGTCCTATGGGATACCATAGAGTATGATTAGTGACGCTGGCCCGGGGCATCTTAGTAACTTCAGAATTGCACAGTATAGTACCATCAAAATAACTATCCATTTGATTCCATAGTAGTGTGACAAATATTGTTCGAGAAACGACCAGGTGGAATCCTACCTGTAGGCAGCCCCACCTCTCGCAAAGCATGCCATAGTAGAGCGAAGATAGTGATGCAAGGCTGTGGATGATGCTACAATGGAGAGAGCGGCAAATGTATAAAGAACCTCTCATTTCTTCCTTTCACTTGCATTAGATTCATTCCAAACAACAACACAGCTTACACGATTGTCTTAAATATCGTTTACCTACCCAGCAAACAAAAGATGTCGTCTCTACCTCGCCGTGTTTTGATCGCGACCACAGCCGCAACAGCAGATTTAGGGGAGCATAAGACAGGGGTTTTTATTGGAGAAGCACTACACCCATACAATGTCTTTACAGCCGCAGGTTTTGAAGGTGATTTACCAATCCGCATTCCGCTTCCAGAAAATTTCGAACTTGACCTACTAACACCATGATCACAGTCGACATCGCTTCTGAAGCAGGCGATTGGTACGAGGACTGGCTATCCATGCAACCAGGCTTCCTGACCGATGAAGAGCGCGCACAATACGAGAATCTCGGAAGCGATTTCCGCAGGAAACTCGATGCGCGTGTCAAAGCCGCTGACCTAGACCCTGAGAAATATGGAGTGTTCTTTGCGTCGGCTGGACATGCGGCGTTGATTGATTATCCGCATGCAACCGCGTTGAAGAAGGTTGCGAGCAGTGTTTGGAATCGCGGTGGTGTTGTCTCTACAGTGTATGTTCATCGAATATTCCAATTTGGCTGAACAGTTGTACTAACAAATACGATAGGTGTCACGGTCCAGCTATCTTCCCAGGAATCATCGATTCAAAGACTGGGAAATCCATTATCGATGGTAAGACCATTACTGGATTCACCACCGAGGGCGAGGATGTTCTGAAGGTTATGGATGACATTCGATCGTGGAAGGAACCACTGGTTGATGAACATGCCGAGAAATTGGGAGCAAAGTGTAAGTGAGACTTATTCATTAGAACACTCCGAACCAGACCCATGGAGGTACCTATGAGTTGAAGAAGTAAATACTGAATTTTGCGCACAGATGTAAGGCCTGATGGAATCTGGGACGATTTTCACATCGTCGATGGGAGGATAGTGACCGGTACCAATCCCCAGAGTGCAAGGTCTACGGCTCAGGAAGCAGTCAAAGTCTTCGAGCAATTGTAAATGAATCGAGCGACTGTATTCCTATCCGGCATTCACTCTCAGCCGAAGACTTTGCCACATATCTTGTCCCGTGTTGTTGGTTTCTATTCACAACACCATAGCTAGTCTCAATGGTGGCCTAAGGCACCCAACTTGCCGCTTCTATGGGATCCACTTAGCCATATTGAGATAGAATCTATTAATTCCACGAATAAATGATAAATCAGCGATACCCATGATGGTTAGAGTGACACCTAGAGACAATGCTAAACATTGTGATTGCGACTTTCAAGTTAAACCCAACATCTTCGATCGACAAGGATCGGAGCTAGTGGTGTATTGCTAATAAACCCGCACAGAGTGCTTAGCCCGTCCTGCAGTGCCACTTCGAACATGATGCACGATTCAGGGGTTTCCAAATATACATGTTTCCGATAGAGGAACACGCAGAAGCAGGTACATGCAGTATTGAACCAGGTAAATGGAAACCTCGCGTAAAGTCGTCAACATATTTGTGTCACAATCTTTGCATCATCGTGGTCTAAAGCCATGTTTCCTTCGAATGGGTTGAGTATTAATACGGTTTTACTTAGACATGGCAGTTTTAGAATTACCTCCACCAAAACAAAATAGAATCAACTCCATCCAATGCAATGAACCGGTAGAAATGTCCCTCATCAATTACTCGCCTAGTATCGGTCCTCTGTAACCTTGATTTGCTGGACTTGAACACCGCCTTCCTTCTCGAAACCAGAGGCGATAATATCAGAGTCAGATTTGTCGTCAAGGTCGACATGTGCAACCTCGGCCTCATCGCCGTCGAAAATCTTTGCAACCTCTTCGAGAGTTGGGCCACGGGTCTCGACGTAAAACTTCCAGACAAAGCAAAGTTCAACGAAGATCCAGACCTGTGACTCTGGTTAGCGTTTTGAAACATCAATGAAATGTAATGGATTAGAACTTACGGCGTAGATCGTATAGAATTTCCATGTTGGTTTCAAATGATCGAAGCCGAATGGGTTGACGTATTGATTGATGGTAAGAGCGACTTGAATGAAGAAATTCATGATCATCAATCCCTTGGCACGAATCTTGAATGGCAAGATTTCGACAGTGTACGCAACGAGTAGACCAGACCAGGCCAATGCGTATGCGACAGAGAAGATCCAGATGAATGCAATCACGGCCCTTCCAGCAGCAACACTCTGTTTCAACTCTTGTTCCGCAGAGCAGATTGTCCAGAGGATGAAGGTGATGCACATAGATCCGGTGGCAGCAAGGAAGAGTGGTCGTCGACCGACGCGGTCAACAAGAAGAGCGCATGAAACGGAGACAATTAGTGAAAGAATAGTAAGACCACCGTTGATGCCGAGCTGGGTGTCAGCATCTGTGATGCCAATACTCTGGTAGACGTCGGTTGCGTAGTAGGAGACCAGACCGTTTCCGGACCATTGGGAGAAGAGACCGAGGGAAGCAAGTAACATAAGCCTATACCTGTTTCCTTTTGATTTGAAGAAGTCAAGGTATGATGATGTCTTCTGGTACTGAAATTCAAGACGTAGAGTCTCTTTAATCTCGTGGAATTCGAATTGGACTGTCGGGTTGTTGGTGTCGCCGTTGGCATGATATTTGCCGAGAATGTTAAGAGCTTCTTCGTTCCGCTCTTTCGCAATCAACCAACGTGGAGACTCTGGGATGAAGAAAATGAAGCAAAGCTGGACGATTGACGGTAGAGCTTGACCAATGGCTGGGACACGCCACGACCAGTCGTTGGCAATGCGCTTTGTGCCAAAGGTCAACCAGGTACAGATGATAGCTCCAACATTCCAAAGACAATTGTATACTGCTGTAACACGACCTCTGTGCTGAGGATGGCAAATTTCAGTAAGGAGAAGTGGAGAAGAGAGTTGGGCCAAAGAGTTGCCGAAACCCATAAAGAATCGTCCGGCCATGAACATTTCCAAGTTCTTTGCAGCACCTTGAACAGCAGCACCAGCAATCATGATAACGCATCCAATAGCAATAGCGGCCTTACGTCCCCAGTGATCGGCGATATAAGGAGTGACGGGAAGGGAAGCAATGGCACCGATGGGATAAAGAGCGGTCAGAAGACCAAGAGTTGAACCCCTTGGGTCTCCAAAGAAGTTGGTGAAGGTATCGAGGATTCGCAAGTTGTTCAACATAGATCTTTGGAATTGTTAGTGTATTGCTTGTAAATACAATGGAACACTGTCTCATACCCATCATATCCTGTAGTTGCAGACGCAATACAGATGATGAAAGCATAAAAATACAACTTCCTTAGACCAGGATCTGACTTCCAATCGACTCGAGCCAGATGAGGAGCCTCAGCTTGTGCAGCCTCGACATCGGCCTGCTTCATTGCCTTGATCTTTTTGGCCATAACGAACGACTGTCGAGTACTTGACTCGTGAAACAAAAAATCGCAAAAGGAATGGTCTTTAAACAGCACCAACCCGGGGCTGTTGTATATAAACTTTTTGAGCTTCACACCACGCTGAACAGATTTCAACTTCGTATATTGTCATCGTTCCAGCTTTCATATATGTGTTTCCTGGGACGATGAAGCTACCATGTAGGGATGGTCCATGCATCGAAGCCCAGCGGCTTAGCGGACCGGGTAAATACCGCATAGATTCATGTGGCTACCACGCACTCTGTGCGGCAGAAGGGCCGCAAGGGGTAGAGTGAAGCACAATATGTCCAGATGGCAAGACAATAGTCAGGTTGCCAGCTCTTAGTGCTGGCCTTACAGCTGTTAGCCACAAGAGCCTGTTGATCTGGGGTTGACCTTTCAATTCGGGGCACGGCGCGGCAACCCGGGATTCCCGCTTTCGTGTATGTTGGATTTGGCGCACATGTACACTCTATGGATCGAATAAACGCATCCAGGGGTGAACAGGGCCCAGTGACCTGGTACCATGATGGAAAGTGTGAGTGGCAAACGGCCTGATTGCTCGGGCTGGCGCCAGACTTTAAACCCACCTTCTAGAAAACACCGTGGAAGGTAGCTGGAAGGCGCCCAAGGCAGCGATTGCCTCTTTGATGGGTTTGTAACCGATGAGCCCATTGATGACAGACCGTAGAGGCGAGATCGTGATCTAGCGGCCCAGCAGCAACCAAATCGAAATGAGCTTCATTGTTGAGGAGGAGTACCCCGGACTTTTCCCAACTAAGAGATACTAGAGCTTCGCGCGAACTGTTGGAGAAATCCTTCGTGCTTGTGGAGCCACTAAAACTACTCGGAAGAAACGGTAATGCTGAGCATGAAACTAGTAGTCTTCCGTTCAGCGCTGCGTGCTGCCGTTGGGAAAGACCATTCGTAGAAGCGACGTTCAGTCAGACACCCTGAAGCCGTAATTTCTGGGAAGAATATCGTGAAACTGGCTTTCCCATTTCCCGTTCTCGACCATATTCGCTTCCAGAATCCAGTTCTCTTCGGCCGTGAGCTTTTAGCCGCACTCTAGAATTTCCCTCGCAACGAGGGATCATTCGTAATTATATCCAGGATAATTTCCTATTAGAGTCATTTATATCGGCTAGTTCTCGGTCACATCGATAGAAGGTGTCAATCCGCGATAGGCGAACTATTTCTCCCGCTCGCCGGCCATGGTACGTTTCGGTATGAAAACCCACTGACTGACATCATTTCTCGGGCCTAATCCGCGAAGAAACTCAGAACTGAGGCTGTTGAAAATTTCACTGGCAGATCTGATCCTGTGAACCTACAAGGAAGACAGCAACCCGTCCCTTTTTTCCGTTGGTTGAACATCAACCAATTTCAAGCAAGGTAAGTTGCCGAACAGTGAAGACTTACCCATCGTTCCACTAGATTGATGTGAGACGGTATGACAGCAGCTTTTGTATAGGGCTGAAAAGGATAGGTATCAGGTCTACAAGGAGAACCTAGGTAGACTAGGTTACGCACAGTATACCCCCGCACCAATGGTTCTCGGATTTGAATTCAACTTTCTTGGGCTCTCTTGCGCTCAATCAGCCGTTCTGCAGTCGCTTCACGAGCCTAGGATCCGGGGGCGGGGCATCACGCGGCGATCTTAAGATCCCCCAGTATTGATACACGCAAAGCCTCAGCCGCCAGCGCAACAAAAGACAAGCAATATCTGATTCGAACAAATCCGCATCCGGCTCTTGGAAAATCAGCATTTGTCAGAATGCTAGAATCCTGTGCAGCAGGACGGATTACGTTTTCCTAAAAGGGTCTTTGGTAGACACTGCACGAGTTCCCATGCTGAGGTCTAGGATCCGGCTGAAACTGGCTTTCGGGATTAAGCAGTCATGCGTGCGCACCAGGCTAGGATATACGCAACCCCTATCAACCTTCCAACATATGCTCTCGCATTATTCTTTGGATGCCTTCTTACAACTTTTGAGACTTTGTACTACCAAGGTCGTACAATGCACTTGATGATCTTAAAGGTGGCAGAAAACCCATGAACGTCAAAGAACACCAAGAGGATAAAAGGTTGTCCACCTTATGTATAGACGTACGACAAGAAAGCAATGATATTGCATAACCTATAATCTGCATCAATACTACTTTCATGTATGGAAAATTGACAGCAAGATTTCCATGGTTTCTGAGCTACTGGAATAAATGAACAACGTGACATTGTAAGATCGAGAAGTTAGGGTTAGGGTTAGGGTTATGTCCATTATCTAACTATATTGGGTACATCTCACCTCATTGCTACATACTCAATCAAGTAGCACGATAAGGAGGCCGATAGAATTTGACTAGTCTCTACTTTTTCGACTTTTGCACTCTGTAGCATGGTAGAGGCCTCATCACTTCGGTAACAATGAATCATCAATTTGACTAAACAAGCAGACATATCAACACGACCGTACTTCACATTCCTATTCTGCACTGCAATTGCGAAACATCAGATTAGAAAACTTTCCCCTGAGAACTGGGAACTAAAGATAGATACACCAATACGATAAAGACACTTCGGCTATATCGTGCCCATAGTAAACAGCACCCGTTGAACTATTTCCGAAAATTAACACTGATGTACACTGTACTCTCGAACCAAGCATGAGAATAGATATCCAACCTATCTTCCTTACCGATGCCTGATCTCCTTGGACATCAAAAGCAAGCACCCGCTTCCTGAACTCCTTTGGAAATGGGTCAGCAGCCCTAACCTGGCCATTAATTCTGCAATCATCATTCAGTCCTTTTGCGAATCGAAAGGCGGAGAAGTTAAGGGGGAAAGCTGCTCTTGGTACTTCAAATTGCATAACCCTCCATGATTACGCAATTTGCACTCACAAATGCCGAGATTCAATAGAGAATTACCATCCCCGTAAGCGTGCAATAGAACTGCGTTCGCGTCAGCGAAACGGTAGAGTTCGTGGTAGCGTTGGAGATGAACCGACTCATCAAATCTTCATCTATCGCAAGGTTTATTTCGCCTCGTACGTAACATGTATTGATAGTGAAATATTTGGCGAGTGATACAATGGTCATTACGATTTGGATAGGATCAAATTGTCACTACTAGTTGTAGTAATAGTACCTGCGCATTGCCCTGTTCAAAAGAATGCTAAGAGATTAAATTCCGTTATCATCTCCCTAGAGAGATCCAGGCGTTTATTGCACTCGCTGCAGGTCTTTACTGAAGAAGAGGGAGTTTGTAAGAGACTCATATAGGACGCCCAAAAGATTTCTTCTTTTGATCTTATTTTCCCAGCCCGCCCACACCGATCTTTCCGACACATTGGATTTGCGGACGATATCTTCAGAGGCGATTTGAGTCAATGACTATCTTTTAGCTATGGTCTTCTGATCGTCCTCGTCGAGTAAGCCAATGTTTATCTTGTACCTCGCATGTTGCAGCTCACAGCTACCAAGAGTCGAAGAGGTTCGGGTTGGTTTGGATTTGATATATAATCAAAATACAACTGTGGACTAGCTCCACTCGGGCCGTCCCTAGTTCATATCCCGACCGAGTTGATACTTCGATGTATCTTCGAGAAGTGACATACACAATGGTCTAGAAACAATTTTCAGGCAAGTTCAAACAAAGGCCGTCGTCGACCTCTCCATTTTCTCCTACTGACTTCCTTACCTCACATCATCACGATAGCCAACAAAACCCCACTACTACGTATACCACTCATCTTCAGACATCCTCATCATACCAGACATATATAAATCAAATTTCACTCCTACGTACCCTTTTATGACACCTATCCAAATAGCCAATGGAGTATTGTTTCCAAAGGGGTTTGCCGTATAATCTTGCAAACGTATCTTGACTTCAAAAATATCTACATTCAAGAACAGAGTATCAAGCAAAAAGGAAAGACAGGTCAAGCATCAAGTTTAGCATAACAGCATCCCTCGAGAATTCATTTTAGCGTAATGCCAAGCATGCTACGCCCATGCACATAGAATGGCAAGCCATACCAATGCAACTACGATTACGAATTTTCAAAAATTAATGTATTGCTATGCTAAAATACCCATACCCTGGGTTCCCACGGCTTAGAAATGATACATTTACGTAGAAGCAATAGCTCCCTTCTTCATAGTCTGTACGAAAGCTTGTAATGAAAGCTCTGGTTCTATTTTCACACAAGTTAGCTACGTCGTTACGAACAAGTTGAGGGATAAAACATATTGGAAGTGGAACTTACGATAATACATAACCTCATGACCAGCTTTATAAACCCTCAAGAAGCTCAGATTACCCTCGGTCTTGAAGGTTCCGCCCTCTTTACCGTTGACCTTGTAGGGTTCTAGAGATTTTGTGGCAAAGGTGGATTTAGAGGGGTAGTCGATGGCGTCTGCGACGAGAATGACGCCATGCCAGTTGCATATCCAGCTATTATAGATTAGTGGGATTATGGATGAATGAAAATGAAAAAAGAACTTACTCTGCATCTCCGGCCCAAATGAGGGTAGTTATGTTGGATGAAACTACTTCGCTGAGTTGGGACATGAAGGAGCGAGGATCTACATTCAGACGTCAATTTCTTCTTCATATAATAAAAGAGAAGTGTGTCATACTGTCACCAGTAGCAGCAAACTTGTTGTAGGGCGCATTCGGGCACTCCTGGTAATTACTCTGTGCCCCGATCGCTTTCTTTACATCTGCCTGGGCTAGGTATTTCGCGTAATTTTGAGGGGGCTCTGGGTCGTTTGCTGGCGCGCGGACATCGTACACGTTAAAGTCACCACCAGCTGAGATAATTGAATTTTCAATAGTGCGGTAACAGGTGTTGTCTGCTGTCTGACAGTCTCGGTTCGAACCAGTCTTCTTGCAAGCTTGAATGGCTGGTTGACATTGTTCTTTAAAGGCTTTCGTGTACCTATCAGCCTGAGCTTGCGTGATGAGGGATTTGTAAGTGTTGTTCAGCGAGTAGGATATGTAGGCCGGTTCTTGGAGCTCGGCGTCGTGCCACCCGTTGTTGATGCCGAGGGCTACGATGTTAATCTTCTCACCTTCGCCGGCCTTGTTTTGATCCTGGATGTATTTGGCAAATTCGGGGCCGTAGTGCCCGCCATAGGATTCGGTAAAGATGCCAAACTCGCGGCTCTTGTACTCCGGGAATGATTTGTAGAAGGCCTGGATCAATTTCCATACGTATGGAGCTGCAGTCACGGTGGAAGAAACGTCATTGGTGCCATACGAAAACCCGACTCCAATCGGTTGGTCGATGTAGATCATGTTTGCATAGTTGTTGAAGCTGAGGGTGTTGTTGATTGGTGTTGTGTGTTCTGCTCCGACCTCGAACTTGCAAGGGCCATTTTCTTGGAAAAGCCCAATCATGCTACTACATCCCGGGCCACCATTAAACCATGCTGCCAAAGGCGCAGTATCCGGGTTCTGGCGTGCCTCGAAAAACCTGCCATCGTTCGTTAGCGATTTCCCCCAGCATGTGAGCCATGTGTAGCGTTACCAAAACCACATGTTCATGTTGTCGCCCACTGAGAGATAGCCAGAGTACTGCTTGACACCCGGAGTCGTCTCGCAGATTCCAGAATTATTGACAAACTCTATCCTGGCCCCAGTTGCAGCATGTTCAAAAACATTGTATTTGACACCAGATCTCTCGACAAACGATCGCTTGTCATGGGTCACGGTGGGAGCAGCCAGCACAGAGCCAGCAAGCGCGATCACTGGCGCCACGAGAGACGTAAAGAAGTGCACCATACTGAGAGATAGAATTAATACACTGAAAAAGATGGCTGTTGCATTGCAAATTCTTTGGGGGAGGGTCTCAATCTATATAGTGGGATGAACTACGTGGGGCGGCAGCTACCCGTCGCGTGTGACAATTAGAAAGTTGCGAATGGTGGCCAAGTCATATTAAGTAGGTGCTTAGACGGAGCATGTAGAAATGGACAAATGATAAAAGGGATTTCTCCATGGCTGCGAGGTCTTTACCGAAGACATCCCTGAAACGGTATTTTGCGAACTGTTCATCGAACAGGGATGGAGCGCACCGCCGCGAATGCAATATAGAATTGACCAAAGAGGGCAGGCGAGCGCCAATGAGCTATGCTGTGGCCGATGCTACACGAGGATATGCTATGCATCTTCGGAGAGCATGTTGAAAGGCTCCACACGAGGTAACCGGATAGGACCGAAGGAATCAAATCAAGGGCGAATCATGGTAGGTGTAAACAGTGGCAAGGAATTGGGATTCGCGTTGCATGTTTCGGGCTGGACGAAATTCGAAGTAAAGCATCGATTCTGGGTCCAAGGGGGGAAGGAGAGGAGAGGGTGAGAGGGCATGGGTGGATGAGAGCGAAGAGATAAGCACTCCGCCACCTGCACTGGCGCATCTGCGCCGAAGCTTGATTGGATTCTCTGTGGTTGATTGGCTCCTGAGCTTTGATTCACTCTACCCGAATCCCTGACCTCCGCAACGCGCCTCATCTTGAGTCTGACCAGGAATCTTGAGCCAGAGCCTCGTGGTGTCAGTTTCAGTCAACCGAGACCAACATCAAATAAAGTGCGCGACACTTCACTCTGTTTTGGATCGGGAGAAATCATCTGAATGCAGTTGGAAATACAACAACGAGACCTGAGAAATATGATATGCCTCGGCGCCGCTCCCTTTTCAGCCGGAGAAAGATTGCTACCCTGCATGAGTAGCGGCTTTAAAAGCATCGATGCTAGTGGTCATGATGTGGATGCATATTGACAGTACAAGGAGCCCATGAGCGCAATCCGGACCGGAAATGTTGCCATGAGCGTCGAGCCAACATTACGAGTACTCAAATTCCCATATCGAACATTGTCATATTCCCGACCGTTTCCTGTGTTTTGGTCCAATCTAGCTTCTTGATCGGCGATGGTATTGGTAGAGACTTGGGTTTATACACTACCAAGTTCTTGAGATCTCATTGTAAGGAAAACACCAGGTAAGTCTCTCAATCTGCCTCCAAAAGAAGACTTGTCAAGACGCTGTAAACAAAGTCAAATGGCACAGACACAGATGAGCATAGGACGGGACGGGAGAGGAGGCGAGAGTTGGACAAGGCCAGGTCAGGTGGACGTCTGGGATTGGCCAAAGCTGCCCGAATTAGCGCGACTTGGCGGGGACGGGTAGCTTGACAACGACATCACTACGAGCTCCGACTTTGGAACAACACTTTGCACCGCTGAAATCGTGTCGCCGTTCTACGACTGCGCCACTCGTCTCCCTCTGCCACGAACCCATACGAGAATCGTCACTTTGTTGTTTGTTATCCTGTTGCCTGGCCCATCCCTGCCGCATTCGTTGAACCCCAGTCCTTGAAGCGGTCGAGCTTCGTCCCCATCGACCTCGCAGAGACCTCGCCCATCGTCTACTTAGAGCGTCTCAAATCATGGCTTCGAGAAAGAAGGTCCTTCTCAAGGTAATTATCCGCTCATCCAACTCAAAGACCATTGCTAAGAGCCTCCTATCCAGGTCATTATCCTCGGCGACAGCGGGGTAGGCAAGACCAGTCTAATGAACCAATATGTACGCACTTCCCGTGGCGATGGACTCCTACGCCGATATTCCAATCTTTAGGTGGCATAAACTCACACGGATCCTCGACAGGTCAATAAGAAGTTCAGCGCAAGCTACAAAGCCACGATAGGAGCCGACTTCCTTACAAAAGAAGTGCTGATTGATGACCGGCTGGTGACTATGCAGGTAGGCTGGCGTATTCTGGAACTGCCTTGTAGACATCTCGCTGATGTGACATAGCTATGGGACACTGCTGGCCAAGAACGATTTCAATCCTTGGGAGTCGCATTCTATCGAGGAGCCGATTGCTGCGTTCTAGTCTACGATGTTAACAACTCTAAAAGCTTTGACACATTGGATAGCTGGAGGGACGAGTTCCTGGTGCAGGCAAGCCCGATGGACCCTGAGTCATTTCCTTTTGTGAGTCAAACGTATCCTGGGCTATCGGGGCTGGAGACTAATTAAACGCAGGTCGTAATTGGTAACAAGATCGATGTTGAGGAGAGCAAACGCATGGTATGGAACAATTTGACTTTGTCAATCGCATATATGCTCACATCCACTCAGATTTCGTCAAAGCGAGCTATGACTTTTTGCCAGTCTAAGGGTGGTATACCCTACTTCGAGACTAGTGCTAAGGAAGCTATCAATGTCGAGCAGGCTTTTGAAGGTACGTAGCCGATAGTGCCGAGTTTTCCATGGTCAAGTACTGACGAGCACAGTGATTGCACGACAAGCATTGGCGCAAGAGGAAGTGGGCGACTTCAGCTCCGATTTTCCCGAGACTATTCCCATTGACCTCAAGGAATCCGAGGGTGGTTGCGCATGCTGAACCTGTGGACCTTGCAAAGAACTGTACAGCACGGCGTTTCTCATGGCATGCACTTTTGGTCATAGTAATGTCTTTGTCGAAATGGAGTTGAGGATCTGGGTTTTCTTATTTCTATCTTGTCGAACGAACACTTTGGTGGCTTCTCATTGCGATGATTGGAAGGCGAGTGTCTTTCGAAGGCATTCACCGGATAGACATATATCCAACATGTTCAAGTTGTTTCAATGGTCGCGTGGACCGTGCCTGTGGCTTGTTGAATCTGATGACGTGAAGAGACCGCGGTTCGGCACCGCCCCCGTGCCACACGTTCCGCGCCTGAAACTCGAACCCTGCAAAGGCCGTTTCGCCGCGGGCACCAGGGCGAGCACCTCACAAGCCAGTCTGCACGCGCAACCTCTTAGTAGTCACGCAGTCCACACCCTCTCCCTCTCCCTCTCCCTCCTACTCCGATATCCTCAAGTCCGCCGGCAATCTTTCGGCCGCCCTTTCCATGGGCCTCACATATGCTCCGCCGTCACTCCCGACCTTGACGCATACAGATAACCCCATTACCATTCAGCGCCCTCCCTAAGACACACCGTGTACGACCTCATGTCTCCCCCCTCCCCTCTCCTGGAACCAGCGCTACGGCGTACGAGCGAGGATTCGCACAATGAGCGACGACCTGGAAGCATAGAGAGTCCAATACTTTCCCCCGCCAGTATGGTCAGCGTGTGGGAGGACGGAAAGAAACCTCAGACTCACAGTCGCATAAGACATATGATTGGCATAATACTACTATTAGCAACCGTGTTCTTATGGACTGCCTCGAATTTTCTAGCAAGCGTACGTTTCCTTTCCCGGATGTTTCTGTTCCCCCGCATTTCAGATGCAACCGCACTGTGGAGGTTTGAAACTAAACAGATGACAGACAATTTTCGCCGACGACTCCTACTCAAAGCCCTACTTCGTAACATACGTAAATACCACATTTTTTATAATACCACTAATCCCCATGTTTCTCAAGCATGCATGGGATGATCGCTCGAACCTCTCTCAACCTTTCAAAGAAAATGTCCGCGACCTCCTTCAGCGCCGAGTAGGACGGTATAAGTTACTTCGTGATCATGAATCATCTTCGTCTTCGATATCTTCGAAATCAAGTCGAGAACGAAGTCCCTCTCCCGCTGCGGAGTTACTTCTAGGAGCCGAGTTACGTGCGAGCGAAGAATTGCAACCAAATTCCACACAAACACAAGAAGGTCTCACCCTGGCTGAAACAGTAAAGCTGAGCTTAGAATTCTGCATACTCTGGTTTCTAGCAAATTATTTCGCCGCTGCATGTTTAGAGTACACGACCGTTGCCTCCTCCACCATTCTGGCATCTACTAGCAGTATCTGGACGTTACTCTGCGGTTCGCTTATGAAAGTTGAACGCTTTACCCTCCGAAAGTTCTTTGGTGTAATTGCCTCCCTCGCAGGCATAGTCCTCATCTCCTCCGTGGACGTCTCTGGCGATACCGACGAGAATCGGGGTACATTTCCCCACAAGACTCCCCGTGAGCTTGCCATTGGTGACGCCATGGCCTTCATCTCCGCAGTCCTGTACGGCTTCTACGCCGTCTTCATGAAGAAGCGCATCGGCGACGAATCCCGCGTCAACATGCCCCTTTTCTTCGGCCTCGTAGGCCTCTCGAACGTTATACTCCTCTGGCCAGGTCTCATAATCCTCCACCTCACGGGCGTCGAAACCTTCGAGCTACCCCCAACAAACCGCATTTTAGTAATCGTACTGGTAAACTCGGCCTCCTCACTTGTTAGCGACTTCTGCTGGGCCTACGCCATGCTCCTAACCTCACCACTGATAGTATCAGTGGGTCTGAGTCTCACAATCCCATTATCCCTGATCGGCCAAATGATTTTAGATTCGCAGTACTCGAGCGCTTTATACTGGCTTGGCGCCGCCGTCATGCTAGTCTCATTTATCTTTATCAATAACGAAGATAGGAAGGATGAAGAGGCGGGGACTCAGGGCGCGGAACCTATATTGAGTGTAAGGGATTCATTGCAGGGAAGGAGGGAGAGCTTCACTAGAGGTGAAGTGTAAAAGTAAGGATAGTTTTAGTTTTCCCATTGGGGATCGAGCGATACCCCCTCAGTTTTATGATTTTGAGATTGTTACGTTTTTGCGCTTCATAAGCGTGAGCATCTGCATCTGGTTTGATGTTATGGGAAATGGTTCAGGGGATCTGGAAGGAGTTGGGCATTTTTTGTTATGGTATGGAGTAGAACAATTCAAAGTAGCCCAATGCGAATCAAATGAAATAGACATATTCTCGAATTCTTGAATTGATCGGGTATCAAAGTACATTATGCTATTGCACAGGAGTTCTCACTTATTGTCCTCGTATTGAGATATGCACTGGCATAGGCCGTAGTTGAGGGATATTCCCTAATCATTTCTTCCACCTCTCATATCCTTGGAGTAGGTATTTCTACCTTTGCCTCTCCAGTTTCCCTTCCCTCTTTTCCACTTCGCCCCGCCGTCCCGATTTCCGCTGCCCCTGTAGCTTCGATCCCTATCGTCTTCTCGTCTCTGTTCCTCTCTTTCCTTTCGGTTCGCGTTCCATTCCTCCTCGTCCTCGATCTCCTCGGCTTCCCAGCCCTCCTTTTCCATGAATTCGCCTAGTAGCTTTTCTACCTTAGGTTCCCACGTTTCAGGGCCAGCTTCCAAGTCGGAATACTCCAGCACATTTTTGCCCAACTCATAGTCGCCCTGTCGTGAACGGATCAGGGAAGACATTAGGCCGAGAGAGTTGCAGGCCAAACCAAGATCGTGACATAAAGAGCGGACGTAGAATCCAGATGTTACAGTCATGCGAAGGCGAGCAGCCGGTGGTTGAGGTTTCGGAGACGAAGCAGTCTGTTCGGATTCGTTCTGGGCAGGTACAGTTGGAGAGGTGTTTTCAGCCAGAGTTTCTGAAAATATTTGGGCCGACTGTTCTTCCGTGGTGGCTGCTACTTCCGGAAGAGTGGACGCTTCCTCTATGATATTCGTCGGTGCTTCGGCCGGCTCCTGCATCGTGGAGTCTTCCTCCACTGGCAGTGCTCCAGACATGGCTGGCTCCTCATTTGTCTTGGGCCTTTTAGGATGGACCTCGGGGCTAGTGACGTGATCATCATCCTCCTTGTTCAATGATGCTGACCTCGATCTTGATCTTTTCACTCCTCGTTTGATGTGTGCGTCCGCATCCGCCTGGCGTATGCCCATTAGCTTCTCTGCGCCTACTTTCTCCGTCACGTCCACCTCTTCAGTAGGCCAAGTGAAATCATGACTACCGGGCTCTAGCCATTCCACCAGTTCCAACTCTTGGACTTCGACAGGCCTAGCGGCTACTTCTGGGATTTCACCACCCGCTCTGGCATACTCGTACATTTTCTTCCCGTCTACTTTTAGTGCCGAGAAGACACTCGGCTTCTGCATGATCTTCCCTCTGAATTCTTTCAATTTCTCTTCGACGAGTTCTTTTGTGACATGTTCATAGCCCGCCCGACTAACCACCTTGCCAACAGCATCGTAGCTATCCGTGGCGGCACCAAACAGCACAACACATTCATAGCTTTTCGTGCAAGTCAAGAATTGCTGCAGACTTTTTGTGCCCTTTCCAACTCCAACGATGAGTACACCGGTCGCGAGCGGGTCGAGAGTGCCGCCATGTCCCACCTTCACTTTCAGATTTTCAATATGCTTCTTTTTCGAATTGGAGAGGATCTTCTTTCGACGTTCGGATTGTAGCCAAGGGCTGAAGAGGCGGGATGTGTGGAAGTGAGTTTGTAAGTCGCGGAGAACTCCAGCTGAAGAAGCCCACTGCGGCTTATTGATTGCTTGAAGGTGAAGTCAGATTGAGTGAATGGATTGTTGTTGGGAAAGGCAATGCAGAGATCAATTGACGTACCAAAGACACCCTCTATCACCTTGCATGACTCTTTGGGAGAAGAAGCCATTATGGTGCGGGCTATCGAAGGAGTCGCTGACATCGGCGGTGGGGTGAACTCGTGGTAGCTTGGAGCTTTCATGCAGCCAGAAGAGTAGAGCAATTTTACCCGAGCTTGGTCCGACCGCCAAGAATCAAACGCGCCACGCGCTAAAACATTTACCACAACGCCCTCCTGCAGGACTCTGCAGCCTTATCCGTAGACTGTTGTGCCACTCTACAACTTTCTCCATCCTACACGACCCAGGCCGTCTTGTCCCTACAAGCGCGCCCCCGCCTCCCTTCAACGGCTCTCGCATACATATAACACGTCGATCCACGCAGCGGCGCGTCTGCCACACTTCGATTCATCATGGGGGACTCAAACAGGGAACTGGAGGACATTGCGAAAACAACTACCGAGGACTTTTACGAACTCCTTGGAGTGTCCTTTGAATCCTCTGAATCGGAAATCAAAAGCGCGTACCGCAAAAGGTCGATCAAGTACCATCCCGATAGAAACCCTGACAACAAGGAGGCTGCCGACACATTCATTCTTCTTGGAATAGCGAAGGATATTCTCCTTGACGTCAAACTCAAAGCCGAATATGACAAGGCCAGGCTACGGAAGAAGGAGAAAGCACTGCAGGATGAGCTACTAGACGGGAAGAGGAGGAAGATGAAAGAGGATCTAGAGAGACGAGAACGTGAGGGTGCTTCGATGAAGAGGAAGAGGGCGGACGACCTCACTGAAGCCGAGAAGCGAGAGCTGAATATTCAGAGGCTTGCAGAGGATGGCAAGAGGCGCCGCAAGGAACAGCAGGAGAAGCTGGAACGGCAGCGACAGGAAGAGGAGGCTTCATTCATGGAACCGAGCCCTGATGTGGAGCCGAAGGCTCCCGCACCAGGCGAGTCTGCAGAGATTGACAGAACTATTAGAGTCCGCATGCCGTGGGGTGGTGATGGCCCAAGTCGTGACAAAGATAAAGCGAAAGAGATGCTATCACAGGTGTTTGCAAAATATGGCAAAATCGATAGTGTGGTAATGGGAAAGGTTAAGAAGATGTCCGTTCCGGGAGAGAAGCATCGGAAGGTGTTCGCCACGGCTTTCATAGTCTACACTCGCATAGATCATGCTCATGCAGCTGTCATGGATGCTAAGACGGATAACCCTTCTTTGGAGTCTGTTACATGGGCGGGCAAAGAGCCGGATATCAAGTCTCCTGTTAATGGCGAGTTCTCGGCACCCTCGACACCGAACACTACGCCCAATAAATCGTTTAGAGCTTCATTTAATGCGAGTTTAGGAAAAGGTTTCGGTAGCGCACCAGGCACGCCATCCTTCTCATTCTCGCCAAAGACTCCGAGCCTAGAGGAAGTAACCATGATGCGGTTGAAGCAAGCTGAAAAGAAGAGACTTGAGGAACAGATCCGCAAACAGGAGGCGGCAGAGGAAGCCGCGGCGTAATTTAGACGAGTCATGCATTTACGACGAATGAGAATTCGACCCTTCTTCAAGATACCCCTAATCAGATTAGACAAACAGTTATTTTTCAATGTAATTCCACCTACATCTGCTTTTGCTGTCATTTGCAGCGAGCCGACATTGCGATTCTTTGGATTCAGCTACGAATGCATTTCTTGGGAGCTATAGATCACAAGAATAGCATTTTATAGTGATGTTGTTTAAGATATGGTATACTAGTAGTGATCGCAGCGTAAGCACATTTGAACCCTTAAGAGCCGTTATTATTGACTCAGGTTTATCCCGAAAGAACCATGCTTATTATGATTCTACAACACTGAATCTTCTTTCTAGACTGAGATGATAAACTTAGACGATATCTAAGCGCTGCTACTCTCAATTTGATGTATTCCAGCGCTATCCCGTTTCAGAAGAATAGTACTGTATTAGATGTGTGTAGCTCTAGGGTTGCCAAATCCGTCCATTGCAATTTAATCTGTCTAGTCTTCCTCAAAGCCATCATACCAAGGGTACTCCCGCGACCAATACTGCGAACCGACTTCTACCCTACACCACGCCATTCCTTCAGACTTGCCCTCCTGAGTACAGGCAACCTTTGCACTTCGCCCCTCAATCCAATATGGAAAATATAATGGACCATCCCACGGCCGAGACCAGTCACCAACCCAAAGTGTCACATTCTTCAATTCTTCACCAACTTTCTTCTCCTTCATGTACTTGAATATCTCCAATGAAGTAGTTTCATTGATAAAAGGTGCTTGGTATTGGTTTTCACCTTGACATGAGCTGCCATTTCCCGCCTCCCATTCTCTCCACTCGGCCAGTCGCATCATTGATTTGTCAGGAGCGTAGCGTTGACATACAGACATTATGTCAAACCACAGATCCACGGTCTGGAGAGAGGGATGAGAGGATATTGCTTCCAAATTCTCAAGCGGCAAGGTTCCGTTTCGTTTGACATTGATAGCGAGATGCTTGAGATTTGGTGCCTTTTGTGGAAGCAATTGAAGCTGCGCAAGGTCAATGTACGGCGTTTCCAAGGCATGGGTCTCTTCGTGCCGTATCTGTAAGCGCTCGAGCGATTGGCCTTGATGCTCTAATATAGTAGCAAAGGCATTAGGAGGAGATTCATTGATCCAAGCGAGATCAGTCAAAGAGTGTTTTGGAAGAGCTTGTATGAATGGCATCGAAGCAATCTCTAGCTTCCGTAGCGACTTGAGCCGTGGCACCACCTTAACCAACGCCTCATTGTTGTCTGGTATCGTCAGGCTTTCTAGCTTCGACCAATCCATTGCATCTAGCCAGAGATCTAGATTGGTTTTGTTTCGTTGCGGAGAATCGAGAAAGACAGATCTCGCGGCCTTCCATGCGTCGCCCGATATTATCCATCGCCTCGTTCTGTCATACAATGAAAGGTGAGGCCATTTTTGGCTCGGCCATTGAATCCAATTCAATTCACGATCTTCGTAATGATAACCGTCTAATTTTAGCGATTCAAGTGCTGGATATTTGTCTCCCCCCTCCTGTTTGAATGGGAAGTTCCATCTGTCGGGTGATTCGGTACATCCCTGGAACGCGACTCTTAGGTCCAACGACTTAATGTTGGGGCAAGACAATAACGTCTCGTGTACAGAAACCATTGTGTCATAGATTCTTCTCTCATAGTCACCGTCGACCCATCTTCCGCCTGGCACAATCGTCTTGATCGATGTAGGACATTCTTGTGGTACGAGGTCGGCCAAGGAAGGAAGTGTCACGAACTAGGTACGGTTGATTCACTCAGGACCCTGAGGTGTCAGTCATGAGAGAAGAGAGACGTTCATGGACTAGGGTAGACACCCTAGGTCTATATAAAAGGACAAAGGACATTAGTAGACATGTCTAAATGCGGATAGACGCATGTGATAGACATTAGTCTATAAAGGCATAGAGAGGATGAAGATAGCTCAATAGTAGTTCATTTCAAAAATCAACGAGTTCTACCTGTCTTACGTGTATTGCACACCCTATTTTTCACATTCGAACTACTACCCTAAGACATAAGGAATTTGTTGACTATAAAGTCTATCATGCCTATTCAAACCCGTCAAGCAACTAACTCCCTAGCCTATAGAGATTAACATACTCTAGTTAATACTAGACAAGTTAGTCTCTCTAGTAGAGACCTACTAGGAAGCCCTAGACTAGTTCACGACCTAGTTAGATAAATAGAGTCTATTTAGGATAATGTTAATCTTAAAGAAAGGATTAAAGCTATAGAAGCTCATATTAAATTTCTATAGAGGTAATAAGTTCTTAAAACTCTTAAAGCTAAAGAAGAACGTCTTAGAGAGGCTAACATTATCTCACTATATCTATAGGAGAATCCTAGTAGTGAAATAATTTAGGTAAATATCTCTAACTCTATTTTAGAACCCTCTAAAGAGGTAGGAGAAGTAGAAAGGCTAAACGTAGTTAATTTAGTCTCTAGAAGCCTAAACCTATCTAGTTTACTTCCTAAGCTACGCGCTCTCTCTACCTATTTAGCTAAAAGTATTTAAGAATACTATAATTAGGTTAGGGTAATTAAAGACTATATTATAGACCTAACTTAATTTCTATCTAAACTTAGTAAGGTTTAATTTACCTAGACCTATCTTTCTACTATATAAAGAGATACATAAGAGAATAAGAAGAAAAAAAATAGCCTAAGAGATATTATATAGGATGCTCTTAAGCGCACTACTTAAGATGCGCTTAGGATAATATATAAGAGAGAATAAGAAGCCTAAGAAGAGTTAAAAAAGATTTAGTAAAAAGTAACTAAGGACCTAACTTAACTTCTCTATTATATATAACTTTAATAG
>JGVQ01000005.1:0-39232 GCA_001007845.1 Nigrograna mackinnonii
CCCCCCTTCCCTTCCCTTCCCATCCCTCCATCCCCCGGGGCTCATCAGAAGCATCAGGGCCTGACAGATGCCATGCCTCACTTCGCCAGGACGTCTGTAGCTTGCTAGCCTCGTAGATCCACGCGTGAGGGTCCAGTATGCTGCATTTACCCGTCCATTTTTGTAGCTAGCCTCTCACAGCCGCCTTCGACGTCTCTTCTCTGCTGCTGCCGCTGCCGCTGCTCCTCCTCCTCCTCCTCCTCCTCCTGCTGCTGCTGCTACTATGCGACTTGCGTGTATATCCCTTCAACTGCTTCTGACTTGCTGCGTCCGCTGCTCTTGGCTCACGACCGTCTGCTCCGTCACATTGCCCAATATGCGGCATAGTCTCCCACCCCTGCAATGGCCTCTGCCTATGCCTCTGCCTTCTCTGCCCTGTCTGCCACCGCATCATCGCCTATCCCGCGACCGGATTCTGCAGTAGGGCGAAAACATCCACCTCCACGTCCTAAACTCATGTCCCCCCTCCATCCCTCCATATCTTCCTCCCCCCCTTCCCCCATGGATGCCCTACCCTCGCAGTTCATATCCCAGACCCCCCAATATTAGACTCCCCTTGCCTGCCCTGTCCCCACGCTAATTGGCCCTTCACGACCCTTACTTGTTTGGGACGGCTTCCCCAGCGCTGTGGGTTCTCGCCGCTTCAAGCACGGCCACTGACGCATCGGTCCACACACATGCTCGCCGCCGGCCTCCATGCCATGTATGTACCACTCGCTCGGAGCCCTGGCTTGAATCCTTCCTCTGCGGTAATACTTTATCATCCATCGCTGGCCCGGACTACTTGATGCCCATCCCTCTCCCCCTTCATTCGACTCTCAGCACCATCGACACCTCTCATGCTCGCGTAACCTACACTACCGTCTGATCAACAACTTACCTTTACCGTTTCCCCTCTACTCCTTACCCACCGCCTCATCAGGATCCCCGAGCCCCCAAACAACCATCTTCAACTATGTCGTGGAACTATGCCGTACACCAAATCAATCAATCCTTCGAGCAAATCGCCCACTGGTATAAGGAATTTATGCACCGAACCGAGCAATCTTTCCGGGCACTCCACCAGCGTATCATGTACCTCGAAGAGCGTCAGGCATGGCAAGGCCCGAGTGACGAACAAGTCGAACGAATATTGCGAAAGATATTGGCCGAGAAATTCGCAGATGCAGGCGTCCAGCACGTTGAGAATCCCAATATGATGAACGACGACGCTTACTTCGTGGAAAGGCCCAAACACGAACTAGACTTACCAAAGGCCATCCCCATCGACGCCTCTACGCTTCAAGTCGACCCGGAGGCGGTGCCCTCTCGCATTTATGGCCAAACCTTCCAGATGCTAGAGAGTAAGCTGCCCTCATATCCGAACGTAGATGTACGAAAGACGGGTCGAGATGAGGTCCAGGATGGCAAAGATTCCCCGCCTGAGTTCAAACACCCAAGTTCTCCACAGAATACTCAGCAACATGCGAAATCATATTCATAAACATTCCTCAGGCCAAGGACAACACTACGCCAAACTCAATCGTTAGGTCACCCACACTGCAAATGGCCTTGCTTGAAATTACCAATCACTCTCGCTACTTGAGATCTCTCTCGAGACTCTGCATCTTGGAATCCGAGGGAAACCTAATGTTATGGTCCGATTATGGACAAGACGGCACAACAGTAATCAATCACCACGCACGAAGGGCTCTACCGGGTGTGAAAGACGTTTATGGATCTTTTGCCGTCAAATTGCCCATCGGTTACCTCTCGTCCCGCGAGGTAATCGCAAGATGGCCGAGGAAGGAATAGAGGCGGGAGGCCACGACTGAAACATTTTGATTTGCAATCGACGAAAAGTTCTTCTTTTTCTAGCTGGATATGATTGTATAGCATTGCGTAATATTTTCTGCTTATCTGGAATTCCTTCTATCAGTCAAGGATGAGAGAAGAAGGCTACTGGTCCTGCGCAAGTGTGACAAGTTCACTAGGCGCTGTTGGATGCTGGACATGGACAAGGTCCCAGTAACGCGTTTACTCCGAGACTAGGCAAACGACAATCCCAGAGTCTGGCATCAAACAATGTTTAGAACATTGCACATATGCACTTATCCGCTCCCGACGTGACAGCCTTGTTTCGGTCCTCCTCTGTGAAATTCGCTGACCATTTGCTTTTCCGACCGCCTTCCGAGGCCGTAGCCCCGGGTAGACAACAACCTCGAATACTCAGCCACGGCTTTGCATTCTGGCAACACAAGTTCTATATTCCGTTCTCTCAGGTGATCATGGCCGGATCGACACCAAAAGACGAAGTGGGCTCTGATCGAGTGGTATTCTTGCACCTGGCTGCGCACAATAGGCGCCAAGACAGAATACGCAGTGCAACACGTTCTAGGCTGCTCTGGCAAATGTGCAACGCTCAAGCTCAATGTTAAGATTACCAGCAACACGCTTGCATACTCGCCCCTTCTGCATATCAGATCCGTGAGGCCCGGAGAAGGTCGGTCGATGGCGCCAAAGGTAGACACCAAGTCGGGCCAGGGTCGTATACCTTGTAGTGTAAATACGGTTAATCTGAGTGGCGACCAAGGAGATGAATGAGAAGAGATTATCGCAGATCCATTGGTGCACACGTTTCTAGCCCTTTCAAGCTGGGCAAATTCCGATCAAACGGTGCCAGTTGGCTTCATGAGGCTTGCCATCACAGGGCAGGGCGTTGAGGTGGTCGGTGCTAGCGCGAGACCCTAAGCTAGGAGGTTGAATGATTGACATGCTCGTTCACGAAACGTTTCCTGCGCTAACATGAGTCGCTAAATGACATTGTACGTCCCTGGTGTAAAAAAAAAGAAAGGTAATCAAGCATTGATGCACTGACCGTCATCCACGCATTAGCCCGAAGCGCGTGCTCGTCCTCCGCCACAGATGTATGTGCTGTGAAGAGTCCTAACGTGCGTGCTCCAGTCAGCATTCATCTATCGTACGAATGCCGGATTGTTATAACATACTGACTAGCGCTGCCGAAACATTCCTCAATCACCTACACGCACATTGCAGTCCCATTGACTCGCCCATTACCCCCGCAACGAGCCCATGGGAAATTCTCCAAAACCGCATGTCTCAAAGCCTTAGACAACGTCGCACCCGTGCAACCAGCGCCAACCTATGGAAATGCATCTTGCCGCGTCCGCCCCCCCTTTCGCGGCCTTCGTATTCCTCGCCGCGGGCACAAACTTGTCCATCGCAAAAATGGTCTTCAATAGGAGTACATCTTACCGAACGGGCATAATCTAGGCTGGGCTGGCTGGATTCCCCCCATGATTCGCGTACATTTGATGATGGGGCCGAGAGCTAATCTTGCTCAAGCAGCGTTCATCCATGTAGGAGCTTTTGAGATGGACAACGAAGTCCAACAACATCACTGAGCAATTGGTCCACTGATTATGAGCTACTCTGATGATCTGGCTTCGATGCTGGCATACTCCTAGGAGCATTCAGGCTTAGTATACGGAGTAGTGTATTACTGATAACAGAGATTCATCATCAACCGAGCCCCTCCCACACACGAAAAGTTCCCCTCCCTAGCTCCCATCAGCCCTACATTCTATGAAGTTAAGTCGGAAAATCCGCGACGGGAATTACGTCATGATCCTACGAGCATCACAATCACAACAGAGCGTGACTCTACGATGATTGGCCAGGACTCAACTCCGGTCTATTCAATACCGAACCAAAAAGCAATGTTTAGGGTCTACTCCGTAAATTCAGTCGCAGCACGTTCTACTTGGGCTCTTTTTTATGGCTCGTGAAGAGCAAATTTTTTGGCGGGGAGGTGATGGAGGACGTTTACTACACGACTGCAGAATCGCGAAATTGGGTCGCTAGATTTTCATACCGAGATCACAGGATGCTTGGAATCGCTCGAAAACTGGCATTATGCAAAACCAACAAGATTTTCTCGTCGGATGCCAATCCTGATGGCGACGCAATACCATACTCATCTCAAGATTTTCTTCCATCATGAGAGGCGGCCTTGTGTAAAAAGAAGATCCATCCCCACCCGACCGTACCCACTTCAGAAATAGACTTTTACCATGAGGCTGCAACACCGAATCCGGTCATGCATCGCCTACCACCCTAACCTTCCCTGTCCTTCCCTGTCCTGCAAATGCACTGCACTGCTATGCACCGTGCTGTGCTGTGCTTGTGCTCGTGCTTGTGCGTATTCCAAGGTTTCTAGGTTTCGTATGACATGCTTCTTCGTCACACGCGGCACAAAGGCGAAAAAAAAAAGCAAAAAAACAACCCACACACAGGCCAAAAAAACCTTAAGACCCACACAGGAGCAACAAAAATAAAAAAAAAAGAATTATTTTCCCACAAACTGGGAACTACCTAGTATACGGAGCCTAGGGGGGGGGGGATAATGGATTAAAGTTTCGCTTAGGAAAAAAGTAGAAAGGGTTCAAAAGTCTAGGGTATGTATGTAATGTACAACAGTTTTAAGAAGAATCACTACAAAGGGATTAACGGCGCCTTCCTTACAAACTGATATACACACCACAACAGCAATCCCTCCCAAACCCATTATACCACAATCAAAAACAGCGCGTCGTGCGAAAAAAATTCCACACTCCATCCCGCCTCTCCCCGGTTTATTCATCTGGGAAATTCAAAGCTCGTGTGCTGAAGAATCACATACTTCACATGTCAAACCCTTCCTTCTAAGTGCAATTATCTATGTCTGTTTCGGGAAGGAAGGCTGCTTCGCCGCAGACGTGCCTGCGCGGCACAGCACAGCACAGCACAGCACAGCGCAGCGCAGCGCGGCACGGCATCTTCGGAATGTTTTGATCCCGTGGATGCGGGGATCGAGATTGGGGTAACTGGTACTGGTACTGGTACTGGAACTTCGGATACAGCGGGTTGGTTGTGGATTTCGGAAATATAGGCTTGAGGGGGGTGGTGTAGGTGTGATATGAGTAAGAGCATATATATATTTATTTTGGCGGTTTTAGCCCTTGGGAGATGGTGAGGGGGGTTTTTGAATCAATAGGTCTGTTTTGCATTTTTTTGCTTTATGTAGGATTTGAAAGGGGTGCGGTTGTATTTATAATACTTGTATGGATTGATGTGTATAGTGTAGGATGGGATAAACTGTAAGAATGAATCATGTAATCATATAATGCGGAACTTGAACGTAAATCTAATCTTTCTTTGTAAAAGAAAGCCTACTGGACAACCTGAACTCCAACTTTAACAATGAACTACCTTCCGTCAACCACTGCATGCATATCAAAACTACCCATTCTATTGAGCTTGCAATTCCCACCGATAACCAAGCACATCTTCAAACCTTACAATGTAAACAAATCACCTCCCCTACCTCGGTTCACACGGGGCGGCTGAAACCTTCCTGTAGCTTTGCGGCGTTAGGTGGATGATCTGGGACTTGAGGCTTGAGCTTGAAGCTTGGCATATTCCTGATTAGGATGATTATGTATGTTGTGTACGTTCTTGCTTTGTAAATTTTTGTGCTCCTGTGCAGGGAGGAGTAGTTGTGGTTGTTGTTCCCGTTTCGTTCTCTTTCTGAGATGTGGTAGTGGGTGGGCGAGGGGAAGGGATTGTGGCGCCGGAAAAGTTGAATCAAGGAGGAAGGAAGAGTGTGCACGTGTGATGATACATAAGCTGGTGTATAGGTACCTCGGGTGCTATGTAAGGGAGGTTATGAATCCTTCCTCTCTTGCTTCCTTCCTTCCTTCGGTCGGTTGATCGGTGGGTGATAGGCTGATCGGTAAGTGTGAGACTATAATCTGATATGATTATTGTTATCCTCGAAGGATTCTGCCGTTCGTGAACCGAGGAACTGGATAGAAAGGATTTGGGATTTGTTCCGGCGGCTCGAGCGCGTGCATGTTGGGAGGGATGTGAAGTTTCTGCCTTGTGGACGATGATGCAGGTGTTGAAGGAGCTCAGAGGTAGGGGATATTTTGAGGCGTGATGAATGGGGTGATTAGAGGGGCGGGGCGTTCTGATTATCCTGCGGCTGCGGTTGAAAGAAAGGTTATCCGGTGGGAAATGTGGGAGTGTTGTTGTGGGTTGTGGTCTCTGCTGAGCTAGGTATAAGATTGTCGTAAGGCAGGACTGCGCGGTAACCTCCGTGCCAGGACTCCCAGGGGTTGATCTTGACTGCGAGGCACAGTGCCAGGATTTTTGGAATCGGCCCTGACTGGTGTTGATCTCGTTACTGGGTACCGAGTCCCCGTCACAGAGATTCGAAATGCAGGCAAGCTGGTCTTCGGTCTGTTTGGGCTTGCTTTTCGTGCACTACTCAAATGTCAAGTCCTATTCTAGAAAGTTGTGAGTTCCATGGGGCATTTAAGCCGGCCATGTACGATCATACGATGCCACTCGCAGACCAATGACCTACTCACGAGCTCTATGAGTGGCTGAACTTAAGTGGGGAGGTCATAGCACATCTGTAAACGACTTGGTAAATACCAGGTCCAAAAAGGTAAAGTGTGGATCTGAGCTCCAAGAACCATCTGCTCTATACTTACTAGTACCAGATCACAAGCTGCACAGATGCTTGGTTTTCAGATCTGAGTTCGAGCGTGCCTTGGTCCGGAGCCGCAGAGCCGCATGGTTCTTGATAGTCGCCAATATCAACCCTCAAAATCCGCTTGTCCATGAATCCTCTGAGTTTTGAGAGTACCGGATATCGAATGAATATGTTTTACGCACATAGTCCTACCTTGTATCTATTCATTCGAGCTGCTTCTCTCCTATGAAGACGAAGACCTCGGTCTGAGATTGGCCTCATGAGAGGAGTACAGAAGCAGTGAGCTTCAGTTTGTTCCAGCCATGTGTACTATTTACACTAGTTCCACTCAACTAAGTTTACCCCTCATGCTAGAGAGATCCCCACCGAACATGTACCTTCCCTTGAGTCAAGATGAAGCTTTCGTGTGAGTTCAATTGCCCTTTCAAACCGAGCGAAAGGCGACCTCAGGAATCGACTTCGTTCTTCAAGCCATTTGGTGAAATACAATTGTGATTTCGTCGTCTCGTCAGTGTCTCGGGAATGTTGCCTTTACCCCTGGACCGTGTGTCCAAAGGGTCCTTTCACTAGCACGACTAGCCCTGCCGAATGACGTCCGGGGTCCACTCTGACCCACGTGATGGGACTCGAGGGCAGAAAATGCTCTGTGCGTTGCGGGGAGAGTCCGGGGAAGGTCTTAGCGTGGTCGTAAGACCCAAACCCCCTCTCTCATCTGACCACTTCCCCCTCCCTTCATAACACACGACACAACACGTTGCCTTTGTCAAAATACCCTTCTTCCAACTTCAAACAATCCTCCACATCCAACAGTCAAGATGAGTGCAATTGCTGATTCCTCTGATGGCCCAATTGAGGTCGTCAAGGTCCTCTTTGCTCTCTACCCCAACTACAACACCCTCGATGTCGCTGGTCCGCTAGAGGTGCTCAACCGTGCCTTGCACGACCCCAAGAAGAAGGGTGAGTCATTCATGTCTATCTCATTGAGATGGGAGACACCATCTTACGTCGTTCTTTTCGACTTTCGCTGACCTTCAGCTCCTAGACAGCAAGGGCTTCGAGTGCCAATTCGTTGGCCCCTCCGCCGCCATGACCTCCATTCAGGGCCTCACCATCAAGGCTGACATGGACTACGAGGACGCCAATGATGAGATCGAGGATTTCGATGTCATCATCGTCCCTGGCGGCGAGGGTGTCTTCGAGGTCCTCAAGAACAAGAGCGAGCCTCTCAACCTCCTCTCCAAATACGTCGAGCTGCAAGAGAAGAACCCCGCCAAAGAGCGAACTCTTCTTGCTATCGACACTGCCTCCCTCCTCCTCGGTCAGCAAGGCTTGCTCGAAGGCCTTGCGGCTACCACCCATCCCGACTACTACACTCGTCTCGAGACCATCTGCCAAGATGCCGCATCTCGCGATCTTTCCATGCGTACCGACGTAATGGAGGAACGATACGTTGTCAACAATGCACGGTTCGACTTGGGCGAAAATCCCGACGACAATCCATACATCGTTAAGAAGACCCGCGATGTCGACGATGGCGCCAACATGCAGCACGCCAGGAGGAAGTCGATTGCCCGAAAGGGAAGCAATGCATGGCGCGAGTCTCGTCGCCGAGAGTCTATTGCCCGTCGTGCTTCTATGCCGCTCGGTGGTATGCGTCTCATCACCACTGGCGGTGTTACTGCTGGCTTGGATGCTAGCTTGTATCTTGTGGGTTCTTTGGTTTCGCACGAGTCAGCTCTCGAAGTCGCTCGTGCTATGCAATACACCTGGGTTAAGGGCGTTACGGTTGATGCTATTGACGTCTAAGACGTACAAAGCAAATTCAGCTTCCGCTGATTAAGGATGGCGTAGGCAAAACACAATTGGGGACTACCAGGCTCGCATCAGAGCTTTGGACTGTCGGGGAGCTGAAGCAAATCTCTTCCGACTATTTGTATGGTTAAGATTAGACGAATTCATGAATGTCATAATATCAAAAAATATTATTTTCAGAATACGTGACTCGGGTGTCGTGGCTCGTGGTGCATTTGTGTAGCACGACGCGGACCCTACAGCTCGGCAGATGCACATGTAGTTCACTAGGTACCGGGCAGACAGCCCCCGCCATACCGTTGTTTACACGATTTAGGTCACGATGTCGAACGGGTAAGCTGTCACGCTGGCAACGGTTCAGGCCATGTTCCGACAGGGGAATCGGGCACATATTGCCACAAAACACCACCAACGGGATCACCGATCTAATCCAGAATCCGAGCAAAACAGCCATCGCCGTGAGAATAGCCCCGTGTTCCTATAGAGGATGGTGCCGGTCTGGCGCTGAACATGGTAGCACTAGGGTCTTCTGCGCCATTCTGGCTTGTGGAATAACGAGAGTCATGAAGGCACAATCGCCATCTTGCAGACGTCACCATAGCCTTCGCACTAAGCTTCTGACAAGCGTATTTACACCGTTGCAAAAGCGAACTAGGGACAGAATTCAACCACACACAGTACACTTCCATGGCAGCAAGAAGGACATGTTGCAGATCAGGGTTTCCGAGCTCAGGGCCAGGGTTTCGCCCAGTTAGCCACGGCCTCGGGATGCTGTTTCGAGCCAAAAACGTGTCATTTGGGAGGGTTTATCAGCAGGGCACAGCATGCGGGCTGGAAAGACGTCGGAGACCAGAAACTGGGAACGGGAAACAAAGAGCTTTCAGGACAGGAGCCAGCGGAGTGGGGATCAGGAGCGCTGCGTCGTTGGATTTTGCCGGGTTTCATTGGTTGAATGTTAGGAGTTTGGTTCGAGCTTGGGCCAGGCGAGGGAGTTCGAGGAGTGTATTTTACAAGGTAATTCTGACAAAGCAAGCGACTGAATACATCAATACAGAACGAAACAAGTACCTAATTATGGCGGTCCCAGAAAAGCACATCTAGTTTTGTTGACTTTAAAGTAAATCATATATTGCAATCGTTCCCACTTGCCTACATGATGGATTTTCGGTGGTCTTTGGAGCGCTTCGCCTTATGGGGCAAACAGTTGGCGCCTAGTCATCGGGTTATTGTTCAAGTATAGAATACGAGGTTTGGCCTGGTACGAGCAATCCCTTGAGCGGAGCGTCGGCAGAATTACGGCTGACTATCACCGTATTGAACTACCGAGTCTGATAGATATCCGTATGCATCCTCCGTACGATCAGAATACAACAACAAAACGTTGGGGCTGTGCTTGGGGATATATCCCTCAACTCTGGCCATTTGCTGCCGCATTGGGACCGAAATTGCGTCTCACATGAAGGCGCCTGTTGCTTCCCACGACGAGTCCCTTGAGAAAATCTTGCTGCACTAGTCGAAGCAACTGAGGGATTTTTTATTATCCTATCGCTTGATGAACCGATGCTCAAAGCTCCCGTCAACGGTGAAATTCTTGCCCGACCAGGATAGCTCGAGGCCATCATACTCCACTGCCTCCATTACGTCGCCGATACTCGAGGGGGCGGCATGGAGAGAAACGTGGTATCGCCCTTTGTGAGTCTCAGGCACAGCCCGCTGGCAACAAGAATCATTTCCGTATCCGTGTCACACATATAAAATCCCCTCAGCCATGAGTCGAGTTGATAGAATTCCAATCCTTTCTTCTCTCTTCATTTTTGTTTCCAACCGTCTTTTCGCTGTGGATTTTTGCAGCTCCCTTTGCGTGACTTCAAGCGCACCAATATATGGACAAAGAGGATCAACCCGCGCCTCGCATCCGCTACGCCGATGAGGAAGACGGCCGCGTAGGGCACCATCAGTGGGATCCTAATCGCAGCAGACCTCTTTCACGACAGAACAGTAATGGAAGCTTGTCTATTCACAGTGTGCACAGGACAGTGCAGCCTGAGACAGCCCTCCCCATCACTTACCGCACACTTTCTATTGAAGTCGACGAGAACCTTCACAAAAAACAGGATGTCGTCAAGCGCGCTAAGGAAAAGGCGACTGTTGGTGAGTTGATGCCCTTGTCATTTGGTTGGCGCATGCTATGTCTAGGGGTGCGCATGAGATCAACGCCTCCCACCCCTTACCACTCTGTACACCCTCATCATGTACACCACCCCAGCGAAATCCATCGCTCATTGTACACTGGACTCCCTTACCCTCACAAGGCCACCTGTGCCCCAGACGACATGCTTCACTTTGGTGTCGTAGCTATCGCCGCTACATATCGCGTTACATCTAGTAGCATGTTATCACAAGTATTGACTGCTATGTACAGATCTGGCCGGCCTCGAATGGCATTCGATAACCCCTGAAGAGCTTTACCGCCGCCTTTCAATTGATGTGAATACCGGCCTCTCTGATGAACAGATCAAGCGACGCGTCGGTGAATATGGCAAGAACAAAATGACACCTCCACCATCTGACCTCTTCGGTCGCATCATGGGATACTTCTTCGGTGGCTTCGGATCTATCCTGCTCATCGCGGGTATCCTCGTCTTCATCGCTTGGAAGCCTCTTGGTGACCCGCCAGCTGAGGCAAACCTAGCTCTGGCTTGTGTCTTGATCGCAGTTTTTGTCATTCAGGCTGCGTTCAATGCATGGCAGGACTGGTCGACCTCTAGAGTCATGGCCTCTATTGGAACCATGCTTCCCGATGAATGTATCGTCATTCGTGGTGGTGCTCACACTGCCATCTCGGCTTTCGACTTAGTACCTGGCGACGTAATCGTTGTTAAGCAGGGAAATAAGATACCTGCAGACGTACGTTTCGTTGATGTGTCGAGTGACGCGATGTTTGATCGTGCTATACTCACAGGTGTGTTGGATGCATCCACTATTGTGAAGCTTCTCTAACCAGGTATTCAGGTGAATCGGAACCATGCCCAGCTACTATCGAGTCCACTGAAGACAACTACCTCGAGACCCATAATATCGGCCTTCAGGGTACACACTGTATATCTGGAAGCTGTTTGGGCGTGTGCGTTGCCATTGGCGACAAGACGATCTTCGGTCGTATTGCGAAGCTCACTAGTGAACCAAAGACTGGCATGACTCCGTTGCAGAAGGAGATACTTCGTTTTGTCTTGATCATATCCGTGTTCATCTTCTGCGTTGTGGTTCTCATTGTTATTCTTTGGTAAGTGATTAAATGACTAACTATGTACCCCATCATTCTATCGATTCCCTCGCTGTGGTGTTACTCGTACATTTCATCAACTAACTAAAATAGGGCAGCATGGCTACGAAAGAGCCACCCCGACTGGATTGACGTCCCCTTGCTCATTGTCAGCTGTGTTTCAGTGAGTGGCCAGGCCCAATTTGGTGGTTAAAAAGCTGATTTCCTTCACGGCTGCTGTTGCATTCATTCCTGAAGGCCTGCCGATTGCCCTCACAACGAGCCTTACGATCGTCGCAAATATCATGCGCAAGAACAAGATCTTGTGCAAGTCCCTCAAGACTGTTGAGACACTTGGCGCTGTATCCGTCATTTGCTCAGACAAGACAGGGACGTTGACGAAGGTAAGAATATATACCAAATCCATTTGAGTCTGCGCTTACATTTATTCAACAGAACAAAATGGTCGTAACCGACCTGTATGCGGCAGGCGAGGAGTATACGCCAGAAGCTGCACGCGACTTCATGGCCATATACCGGTCCGAAAATCATCTGACCACGCTTTCTAAGAAGCGTGAGGATGTTATTAATCAACTGAGGATACTAAGTGGCCTATGTAACGCTGGAGAGTTTGACGCATCAACTATGAAGATGCCGCTCAATGAGCGCAAGATCAATGGAGATGCCACCGATCAAGCTGTCCTACGTCTTTCAGAAAGCCTTGGTTCTGTAGCAGAGCTGAAGCAGAACTGGAAGAAGGTGTTCGAGATTGGGTTCAACAGCAAGAATAAATTCATGGTCAGGCTCATGACGCCCGTTAACCAAGAACCATCCAACAACAGCACGTAAGTTATACCAACATATTCTCCTCACAACATTGCTGATTCCTCATCTAGTGTTTTGATGGTCAAAGGAGCTCCTGATATTTTGCTTCCTCGTTGCAGCCATATTTGTGGTGACAAGGGAGATGTCATGCCTCTGACGGATGCACAACGAAACCGCATTGAGGAAGTCAAAGACTCCTGGTCCAGCCAAGGCAAACGCGTCATCCTTCTTGCTCAGAAGTCTGCAACTGTTCCCTCCTTCGCAAATCCCGAGAGAGAAGTTCTAGTGGCTGCACGTCAAGGTCTAACGTTTGTCGGTCTTCTCGGTATCGTTGACCCTCCTCGGGAGGAGATCCCCGAAGTTGTTCGAGTTTTGAGGGGTGCTTCGATCCGAATCTTCATGGTCACTGGCGACTTTAAGCTTACTGCGCAGGCTATCGCCGAAGAATGCGGTATCATTTCAGATTCCACAATGATTGATGATGTCAACGCCTTAACAAGAGACGCCAAACAAGGGTTCTCAAGGAGAGCTATCGTACTAAGCGGACCTGAATTGATGGCCCTGAATAACAACCAATGGGATCAACTATGCCAGTACCAGGAGATTGTCTTTGCGTAGGTGGGATGCTGAATGGTAATTGAAATACACTAACTGTCGTTAGCCGTACAACTCCAGAACAGAAATTGCGCATCGTCAAGGAATTCCAATCCCGCGATAATGTCGTTGGCATGACGGGCGATGGTGTCAATGATGCGCCATCCTTGAAAGCAGCCGACATTGGAATAGCCATGGGAAGCGGGTCTGACATTGCGATCGAAGCCGCCGATATGGTATTATTGGACTCATTCGCAGCTATTGTCCAGGCTGTGATGTACGGAAGGCTGGTCTACGACAACTTGAAAAAGACTATCGTGTACCTTTTGCCAGCTGGAAGTTTCAGTGAGCTTTGGCCTGTCGTCACTAACGTCGCTTTTGGTATACCACAGATCCTATCGTCCTTCCTCATGGTAAGTGATTCAAGACAAAATGCTGGTTGGGATGCTAATGGGGGATTAGATCATCATTTGTTGTTTGACTGATTGTGTTGCCGCTATTACGCTCGCCTATGAGAAGCCTGAAGCGGATGTACTTCTTCGCCCGCCTCGAAACATCAAGAAAGATCGTCTTGTTAACACGAGGCTGATTCTCCATGCATATTTCATCATTGGCCTGCTGGAATGCTTCCTGTCCTTCACGATGGCTTTCTGGTACATGGAAAGGAAGGGCGTCCCGTTCATGGCTATGTGGCTCAAGTTTGGAGATTTGAACCTGAAGTACGATCCGGATTATGTTGCTGCGGTCACGAATGAGGCATCTAGTGTCTACTTTGTAACACTTGTTGTTATGTAAGTGTTACGGACTGTTCACATGTGAGCCTGCTAACATTCTAAAAAGGCAATTGTTCAACCTTTTGGCAACCCGAACTCGTCGTTTGAGTTTGTTCCAGCAGCCTCCCATTTTCAACAAAGCCACTCAGAACCTATTACTTTTCCCTGCAATGCTCTTCGCCATCGCCATCGTCTTCATCTTCTGTTATATTCCCTCTCTCCAGAGAACCATCCTTACTACTCAAGTTCCGGTGGAGCACTGGTTCCTTCCTGCAGCCTTTGGACTAGGACTTTTGGTCTTTGACGAGGGTAGGAAGTATGCTGTCAGAACATGGCCAAAGGGATTCCTCGCCAGGATCGCATGGTAAACTACAGATAACGCATAGACGTAGGCAAGAAAGAGATTAGCAGATTAGAGCCGAGTTGAACCTCCTTATCGGCATCTACTTTCTTGTTTAGGGAGGACGACTTGTGGGGGTATCTTGAAGTGCCGGGTGCTCCATTACACAGGGCGATAGGTTGTTGCAGTAACCTTTAAATTGTTGGGCAAAGTTTGGTGATCTACAAACGGCGGGCATATAGTTGGGTGAGAGTAGGCGGCACAGCAATGCAAGAGTTTCACATAAGCTGGCAGTTGCAGTCCATGGCCAGACAGACCCCTAAACTTATGTATTTTTCAGCAAGTCTGTTCTAGGCGGCTGGGCCGTTTCTCAGCCTCAGATGCACGGCAGTCGGCAGCGCAGCTAGCTGCATGCAACCCCACAGCCCCCATGGGGTCTTGCAAAGAGCTGTAGGTACATTCTTACCCTGTCGCTATCATATTGCCGTATATTGCGGGGAGCAGGGGTGAGGATCTCGGGATCATCGTTCAGATATGAAGGCGGTTAAGATGGTCGCCCCTCCGGTTGAATTCCTTCCTTTGAGGCGAGACCCAGTAGAAATGCACTCTGAGTGAGGCTCTGATTGGAGGCTTGGTTTCTCTCGTCAGACAAGTTGATAGCCTAGCCTTGGTGTTGTTCTGGGATCGGACCTCAAATGAGGCGCTGCTGTTCCGTATCAGCTGCACCCTGCTCCGAACAGTGGACCTCATGCTTCGAGAACAACCGTAGTCTATGCACTGACTTCACCCCTTCACACAGTTCGCCACGTGAACCATCCACGACTTCTGGACGCTTCTCTCGCTGTCTCAGGGCTGCCGTTTTGACTAGACGCCTTGTTGAGGAAATTCGAGCAGAATTGAAAGAGATCGTTGATCAAGAATCCATTGTGCCCTTGCAACCTCTGTTTCTCAACGTTGCATAGTCTAATGGTCCCAGCAGACAACTGGCCTACGGGACCTTCAGAATCTCCAAAACAGCCTCCACTGTTTGCCAAGAGAGACAGCAGCCGTTCAGACGGCTAAAGGCCACGAGGGTAGACCTAACCGCCCTTGCCAGCGAGCCGCCGATCGCATGGATGAGTACCGAAATTCTGAACTCCGATTGCTTTCAAACTTTGCTGCTGTTTGGTTACCGTTCACCAAAATAATCTCCAGGCCGGTCCTGGCCATCTCTCTACTCCATCTATGTGCGGCGACTCCGTGGGACGAGCGTTGGCTCTCGTCACTTCTCCAAGAGTGTGTCCACAAACCTCGAAAGACATGTTTACGGACTGGCTACCAACATCCTCAAGATGGGTCACGGTGTGGGGGCTATAACATTCCTCATTGTAGAATTCCAATGATTATCATAACCGCCATGAAAGGATCTGATCCTCTGCACTGGTATCCTAGCGTACGTATGCACTTCGTCATGTACGACCGAAGTGCCAATTTGGAGAAACCCAGGAACTCCACGGCCGCTTCATCCCGATCAATTTGCTTTCATGCACCATGGATACAGAGAGGCAGCTCAAAATTCTTTACGCTTCTGTGTGCCTCTGTGTGACGTAGTCTTTCTTGGTGAATTATGCTGTGGAATCTGGGCGGACTATCGACTTCTCCGCTTGCTCTTTCTCACGGGTTGCCGTGTTCCACTTCAACCCGCCTTCCAACATCAGCGAAAGTCTCATACGACATTACGCACGCCATGTATCCCAAAGGCAAAGTCAAGTCGCCTATTTTGTCGCCAAGTACCTTGCTACCTTCTGAGAAAGGAACGCCTTCGCCAGCCGTTGTCACGGGATACTATGCGCGGCATATCAGAAGCACCTGCATCCGGGAATCCGGAATCACGATCAGGAGGAATGAGAGCGATTCGGTGTGTGAGTGTGACACTTTATAACAGCATTTCTCTAAACGATCCAGAATTCGGAGGGCACACCATTTCCGAAAGTGGTAGTTGGATTAATATGAGGACTGATGAGGTACGAGGTATTCCTGCCCAATCATTATATGCGATAGATTAACCCCATATTTCAGAAAATCAACGAACAAGTTTCTGCACAATCGGCAGTTGCCCATGCCGAGTGGCAACTGGGGCTTGCAAGACTCGTTATAAGGGTCTCACGATACATGCTCCCATGCTTTTGTCCTGCGTCTCCATTCTTTGTCGCTCAAATTTACCACCCGTTGTCTTAATTCACCGAGGTCAAGGTCAACACCACGATCGCTAGTCAAGATGCAGTGGGCCACTCTTGCCGCCGCCGCGCTCTTCGCGCACAATGTCGCCGCTCAAAACATGCTTCGATTTGCCTGCTCACAGTTGGTCGTTGAGCGAACAGATCCTCTTGTCAACCCGGGCATGAAGTACACTCCCCATCTTCACCAGATCGTCGGAGGAGACTCCTTCAACGTCACCATGGACCCGGCCAACGACCCCGCCCAGCTCTCCAAGTGCACATCCTGCAGCTTCGTTCAGGACAAGTCAAACTACTGGACCGCTGTCATGTTCTTCAAGCACAAGAACGGAAGCTACATTCGCGTCCCACAGACCGGAAACGGAGGCCCACAAGGAAAGCTCATCAACAATGGCGGTCTCGACGTCTACTACATCCCAAGCGGAAAGACCACCGCATTCAAGAAGGTGAGCGAGATGAGGAGACTGGTATACAAACATATACTGACAGTTATCGCAGGGTTTCCGTATGTTGGCTGGTTCAGCCGGTAACACCGACCCCAAGAAGGTTAAGATGGCCAACATCTGCCATCGATGCTGGACTTCCTCCAACGAGGGTCAATTCGTTGGTGGTGCTCCTTGCACTGGCAGCGACACTGTCGATATTCCAGCCGACCCCAAGTGCAAGATGATCCGACAGACCATCATCTTCCCAACGTAAGTTTCGAGACCTTCACTCGCTGTGAAGACCGTCGGCTAATCCATATTTTCCAGATGCTGGGACGGAAAGAACCTCGACTCCCCAGACCACCAGAGCCACGTTGCCTACGGCCAAGGATCCGGTGCCACTGGTGGTGGTGCTTGCCCATCTACTCACCCCGTCAAGCTTCCCCAGATCATGTACGAGCTTATGTGGAACGTCACCACCCTCGCCGACAAGTCCATGTGGCCAAGTGACGGCTCTAACCCATTCGTCTACAGCATGAACATCGGGTAAGCTTTAGATGTTTCGAGACACATGTTCATTCGCTAACTTCTCCTCCAGTGGCTCTGCTGCCCACGGTGACTACGTTTTCGGCTGGGAGGGAGACTCTCTCCAGAAGGCCATGGACAACGGCTGCAACCTCAACAACGCCTGCCCCAAGGCCGGACTCACCACCCAACAGCCAGCTCAGTACAACGCTTGCACCAAGAAGCAACAGGCTCCCGAGGAGGTCGACGGCTGTAAGTTGCCACCTTTCACTCACCGCTTCAAAGGACAGCTCGCTAACGATATTTGACTACAGGGCTCAAGGCTATGCCACTCGGTGAGATGGCTATCAAGGCATAGAGTAATCCCCGCATTCAAAGCCGCAATGTCCCCTGACGCGCCTCGCTTCGCTTACTCCACGAGGAATTAAGTGAAAAGCTTGGCCGGCACATGCACTCAGGCTATATCTGCGCAGGATGAAAGCCAAATCGAACGACAAGCCTGCTGCAGGCAAGGGAGCCCCGGAGTTCGTGGGCGGGTGTGGGGGAATGACCAGTAAGGGTTTTTATTAACCTAATACGGCGAAATATGTTTTCGTTAACACTCGTTGCAATTTTGTTGCCTGGCATAACTATAACATCAAATCTTTTTTATTATTTTCTGCTTCTTCTTAACCTATTGTTGAGCCAACATCCTCCTCCTCACCCGTGTATTTTTGAGACCCGAATCCAACAAATGTTTCTCAGCAGATTGTTGTAGCTAGATAAAGTTTTCCCCCTTAACCCTATCTTACTTGCGCGTAAATTTCTGTAATCAGTAGACCTCGTTATGCATCGCCACAATGTGTCCCGTGTGCCCCTTTGACTATAGTGTGAGGCTTTTTTGGGGGGGTTAAGCCCGCTCAATATCGCATAGAGCGGCCCTTTATTACGTAGCTGTCACACCATACTGTGGCGTGAAATCTGCCCAGTAGAGGAGATCTCTCGTGCTCGATAGGAGATTCATGACGACATAATTTGGGCGCAGAAGAGTTCACCGGAAGCATAGCAGTGTGAATATGTATAGGGAGGAGTGGTACCATTCATGATGAAAAGGTCGTGCGATTATGATACATTTGATTCACTCTATACTCTTTGCGTGCAGATAGTTACTTAAGGAATAAAGTAAAAATTGTGATGATGCATAAACTATAGCCATGAAACGAAAACGGAGAGTGACACTTTCGCCCCTTCACTAGGCTTTCCCTTACATCATCAGCCCTTCGCTGATCTCAGCGGTGGTGCCGCCATTTTTTCGCACAAGGTTGGCGAAGTCTGCGTTGGTGCCCTGGGTGAAATCATGAGACCAGTAACCGTGGACCTCGTGAGGTTGAAGACTGCTGCTGTTGGACGCCGGCGAGGATGGTTTGGTACTGCAGTAGGCGAACGAGAGGCGATTGCTTCCCTTGGGGTTAAGCGTTGTCTGGCCGGAGCTGCCCGTGTAGGAGGTGCAACCAGAGCATTTGACAGTGAATTGCCAATGGGTACCGTTGGATTTGTTGCCAGTGGTGAGACGTTGGTACTGAGCACTAGTGTATGCTGGCGGCAATGTGTGCCCTCTAAGATTGGTGTCAGCGCATTCGACAGCTATAGGTAGAATTCAGGAGTCCTCACGTTGCCCATCGGGAAGAGTAAGTGGGCGAGTTGCCATTTGCCCAACCCAGAGTCAGAGGGTTTCGAACCATGTTCGGGCCCCAGGCCAATCCTACCCAACCTACTTGGGATGGCGCAACAACTTGAAGAACAACGTCATAAGGTTGCCCGGCTGCCGCAGTACCTGGGACAGCAATGCGGTAGACGATGTTGGAAGACAGCGAGTAGGCTGCCTTGTACTCAGAGAATGTGAAGCCAGTTTCTGGGTCGAGGTATGCGACTGCCGAATCAGCAGCAGCTGCCGGCCTGCCCAGTGCTGGTGGTTTGGTTAGCAGAACGACCTTTGGAGGGCACCATTGAGCGCGTACCGGACCCAACCAGAGTTGCTCCCCATGCAAGATAGGATGTGAGACGCATCTTGAATGTGGTACACCTCAAGAAACCTGAGCCGGTGAGATCAATCAATCGGCGACGTATGGAGGGGTTGCAGTATAACACCGCCTGGAGAGGAGAAAGCAATCGTGTCACTGTCGATTTCTGGGGCGGCAAGATAATCTTATTAGTACGGCAGAGGCTGCCAAGGAACAATCTGTCATTATCCTTCCATTCCGGGTCGGCAGGACAGTACGCTGCGATATACAAGGCGATGTGCACGATAAACTAGAACTGATTCCAGGTCATGTCCAGGGTTTCGCGTGACTGAAGTGCATTGCAACCCGGGTCAGGCAGGAGGGTATGTGGCGGTACACAAACGGAAAAGTGACCGTTAGCCAGAACGAAGCATTTGATTGCGTACGAAGCATTTCAGTTGTTCGTCGCGACAGCCTACGCAGAAAGAAGATAGCCCCTGTTGGAAGACGACCTCTTCTGGAAGCGTAGCGCCGAGAACGTAATACTGAATCGGTGAGCTGTGAGAGGTCGTCGTATTTATCCGTATAGTGATGGAGCGTAGAATATATGGAGCAATTATTGTTGTGGGAATAAATAGCCGGAGGACAGCCACATGCCTGGCTAACGTCGAAGGAAACACCAACATTGTAAAAACCCCGGCTCCAGTTGTGGAGAAGGCGCGATTGAGGGAGTGAAGTGCAAATTGAGTGAATGCTAAGCGATCGCTAGTGCGCCATGCAGCTGGATGTACTTCTTAGATGGCATCACGAAGAGCTTTGCATGCTCGGCGGTGCCTTGTCTGTTGCTTCCATTATTAGGCTATAACCTATTTATGGGCCTCGAAATAGAAGTCCAAATGCTTGCCTCTGATATCATCTCGATTTCCACAAGACGAAACTTGTGGAGGCTGACAAATATTGCCTGTCCAGCTGGGCGCTCCCCACACGCGTGTGGGGCTGATACACCCTCGCGCTTGATCTTCATCTTGGAAGTCCTGGCATGGGTCATCATCGGAAAGGTGTATGTACAGAGGCGCTCTGAGCGTACGGTGGGAGAGGCCTTGCACTGGACGAGCGTTGGGCAAGGAACTGTTCGCCAACCCGTGTGTAACGATTGGATCGGTGATCTTTCCCAGAGGGTTGGCATTTTTTTTCGTTCAAGAGTTCAGCGTAAATCTCGCCACATGAGGCGGCATCGATATTGAGTGGCAATGGGGCAAGCAGGGTTGTACGGTTGCTTCGGCTCGATCCTGTCCTTTCGTCGTGCATACAAGATATGACCACCTACAGAGCAGAATGAAAATGGTGGCCGAATCAATAATCGATGTTGTCTAGATCGCCATTGACTTCGAGATCTAGTCATTTGCCGATCAGCGCTGTAAGGTAATCGTAGGGCTGAGAGGAACGGTGTGCCATCACGTCCATCGTGTACAGTCTAGCACCACCTATGCGGGTCTGGGAAGATTGCAGTCGCGAAAAGATTATGAGGTCTGGTGTTCTAGGCCACGACGTCATATTTGATTTATTTGGTTGGGTGGCAGGTGCACGAAGCTCCTGCTACGGACCATCGACGTGGAGAGGTGTATTCAACCCTGACGAAGAGATAGCTGGAAGAGGGCATGAACAACATGCAGATAGGATCGGGAACACGACGTCATGTGGGATGATTTAGTCTATATACCAAGATTAGCACAACATGCCGTACGCAGATTGAAATGCCAGGGGGAAGTATAGTGTTGAACCAGTCATGAGGGTTGCTTCAAGCTCTGCCCGGTGAGCGGTCTTGAAGCCTTGGGCCATCGAAATGGGCAACACTAATGCTATCGACACAGTCGTAGATGTTTATGTAGAGTTGGTGAAGTAAGTGCTCGGTACAATACTCATCGCCTCAAGGCTGGGTCCGTTCCTGACCTTCGTCCCTGACTAGCACATGCTGATCTCCCGTCACATCCACGCCGAATATGCCGGGCAGCAGTCCTTCGAAATCTCGGTATCGACCCCTGTTGATGAATCGCATCGTGTGCAGGAAACATTGATCAGTTGGCCCCTCCAATGATCAGATGCACTTTCGAATTTGGTGCCTCAAAGCGCAGCTAGTATGGATGTTTGCAACAGCAAGCGAGATAGTGAGGTATACAGTCTCGAACGCCAGTGTATTATAAATTTGCATTGTCGCCGCTTGGTGCCCAGCCTCATTTCAGTAGCAATAAGCTGCACATGGTCTATTTCAAGGTTCCAAAATCGATCAGGTCAAATCACATGACTCTGTCTTAAACCCAGATGCGGCCAGCCACGCATAAATTTTTCCGTGAGAAATCATCGTGGAAAGCTTTCTCAATTCAATGGTATCCGTGCGCTGTTTAACACTAATAGAAAAATGAGCAATTGTACGGTCGATAAATTGGGTGTGTCGTTATTGGTGTTTGTGCGTGATAGCCATAGGGGAACCATACAGGTGGGACTGGATGTAGAAATCTCCCGGATGTTTGGTCTTTCAGGCCTTTAGTTTATAGTGTTTCAACGAGACCAAAGGTCGTCTTTGAAGGATTCAAGCTAGTCCTAGTCCTCCCTGGCCCGGTTGTCTTAGAGAACCGTTGCTCGACTTTTGGTTTAAGAAGACGCGAATTGTCTCGTACTGGAGGACCAGCCATCGTCGTTGATCCACGCTTGTCTGTATAAAATTGGTATTATGTTAGGTTAATGTGTTACTGCTAACCTCCTATCATAATACGTATGAGAATATTCCGCGACTCTAATGTTAGCGAATTATCGGTGGTAGCAAACAGATTCAAAGGGGCACAAAAATAGCAAGGCAAACTCGCCGTTTATTGTTGCAGAGGCAACAGAACCATTGGACAGGGGAGGAAACTACTAGCATCGAGCCGTATAGCTCTGGCTAGTTGTCTGATTTGATAGCGTTATAGTCCTTGCTTCATCTTGAGATCTCTTCACCAGGAGAGAGTAATTGATGCATTGCACGATGCTATTCCCTCTCTGTAGGTAAACTGACGGAGCAAGTAGGCAGATGCGGACTGTGCCCGTCCTCAGATGGATTCATAATGATCAAAGTAGATAATTTTGTAGCAGCGAGACGGTGTGTCTTGCCCGGAGAGGCCTGAGTAAGAGAAAGCGCCAAGAAACGGCGAACTTCAAACACGCCCGACCAGCAAGACACACACATCATCGCAAGATGCCGCCCGCCGAAAGCGCCGAAGCGCCTTCTACTTCGAACACGACCTCAAGAACCTCTCCGTCGTCTACTCCAGCTACCAATGTCACGGATTCGAGAAGACAACCTCCCCCAGAGACCCAAGAGAGCTTGTGGCTGCGACGCTCCGTGATACTGTCCTTTTGGCTTGTGGTCGTTGCCCTGGGGCTACCAGTATGGTGGAAGACAACAGCAATCTATCGTGCGGAATTGCCTCTACAGAGCATGACAGAATGGGCTGACGGAAAGGTTCGGGATTGTGACTCTGCCTTTATGGTTCTACTTTGACATTGACTCCTCTAGATATGCAAACCTGTCTTCCCCCTTCGCATTGCCGTAGAAGCTCCACTGCAACCCCAAGATGCACGCCACCTCCTCCGAACAACGCAGCATGCTCTCGATGATCTGAACGAATTTTCTGCCCACCATCTCCGTCTAATACTCGCCGATACTCCGTTAACAGCCAATGCATCCCAGCAGATCATTAGTGACGGTACGCGAACCGAAGGCAACGATGAGGATATTGCCCTGTCGATAAGATTAATACCAGTAGAGACTGGAACAACACCAAGATCCATATTGCAACCATATTCCCCAACTCTTGATGTATTCTACACCTCGAATCAGATCCCACCAACCTCATCAACGAGCTCCCCGCTGGCAACATTCATCGCTCAGGAGCTGCATAAGATATTTGCTGAAGAGCAGGCACTGCTGGCGTACCTCCTATCTACGATAACCAGCGCTCATACGGCTAAGGCGTCATCTCTGACTCCGGAATCAGCCGCAGAATTGGAGCGGCAGTCAACAAGATCTTTGAAGTACGCGCCAACATACCATTTGACTTTTTCGCTGTTCAGCCCAACATCTGTCCCTTCGGCTTGGGAAATCGAGGCCGCCCTGCAACAGTATCTTTCACCTTTGCTTCAATCATTTTCGTCAATAAACAACTTCACCGTAGATACTCAAGTTCAACTCTACGCAGGCTTCTCGCCTTCCATAAGACAGCCCGACTACGATGACACTTTAAAAGCTTGGACCCTACGCAAGGAAGACCTGAGCGGCTTCATCAACGCCGCCGAGTGGCCGTTGAGTCCCAGCATTGGCATTGGGCCAACGGTGAATTTTGTCCTCTATGTACCGGATCAGAATCAATCCCCACTTTTAGTAAAAGAAAATGGCGGCAATAGCTGGCTGGTTCCTCAATGGGGTGGGATTTATATCTTGAATCCTACATCGTCAAGCACAGACACCAACACACCGACTATATTGACCAAGGACGCCTTGAAACCTGCAATGCACAGTTTCTCAAACCAGCTTCTGTCGCTGTTGGGACTTCCACAGACTCCGGCCTCGCTTCCCCTGCGGCTCTCGACCCTAAAACGTGTGCGGGCAGCATCTCTCCTCTTCTCAGCATCCTCTACACTGGGTGCTCTGGCTCGACTTACCAGAGCACTCCCATCGATTCCGATTCCTGATACGGTCGCCAAATCTGTCGATCTAACTACCGAGCATCTTCAGTTGTCATGCAACAATCTTCGAGAGGGGCGCTTTCAGGGGGCGCTTGAGCATGCCAGGATTGCAGAAGCTGAGGCAGAGAAGGCATTTTTTGAGCGATCCATGGTCGGACAAGTCTACTTCCCGGACGAGCACAAGGTCGCCGTCTACCTGCCCTTGTTGGGCCCCGTAGCTGTTCCACTGATTATGGCGGCCTTGAAAGAGCTGAAAAGTCTGTCAAGGCGACGATGAAGACCAGGTTAAGCAGTAGGATGCACGGGATCGTAACAATATCCAAACAAGTCGTAGCCCGGCCCCTCCTCTCTATCCGGGGATTGAGAGATGGGCTGCAGCTGTGGTTCAATGCTGACTCAGGCGGCGCACGGCCTATATTATATAGCAAGCATTTGCTTGCTCGTAAGGCAAGCAGTCTTCATGACGATGGTAGCTTTCGATTGAGGCGGTGCGGTACCTTTCGGCAGCGCATTTTAAGAGGGAGCACCAGGAGGGAGGGTTGTGCTTACGTACGTGCTGTCGTCATGCAGACACGGAGCTACCCGGGAAGCAATAGGGTAAGAAAGTAGTCGTAGTGACTGGGCTCCTCCCCTGCACTGAGCTGGAGTGATCTGGATTCCTTTACTTGCAGTCCTCTGTAGGGAGGTATGTACATAAGCTGAAGAGGACAATGGGGTGATGGGATGGGCAGAGGCCTCCGAGACTCCGACCCCGCAGTGGGGCAGGCGCCTGAGATGCAAATGCAGTAGCTCCAAATATCGCACTTGGGGTCCAAGGGGCCGTCGACCTCTCAGACCCTTTTTGTTCGTGGAGTTCCGCCAATGTAGTACTAAACCAATTCACACGTCTCACTTGTTCCCAGTAATTTCTCCAAATTAGGGCAACGACATGGATCTGAGCTGCATCATATGTTTGGGGTCTCCTAGGCCCGTTAAGTGTCTGAGTCGATCGTGGAGACTCTCTAACTATCTAGAGCTCCCCTAGCTTACAGTCTGTATGGTTGTCATGTTCGGCGGTGGCTCTCGGCGGAACACACTCGCTGAGCGAGGCACAAGGAGCTCGACAAATGCGGATCAGCCCCGGGGCCTTCTTCAAGTGGCCAGGGTCGCTCCTACGGTCCCACGGGGCTGCTGGTTAACCAGTGACAGTATAAATAACATCTAAAGACCCCCACGAGCCCTAACACAATACCTCTTCTTCATTTTACCTCGGTTCCGGATAGCGTCAACCCGTCAAACAACACGAGATGCCTCTCAGTACACAGGGAGTTCAGACCGTCAAGTCCATCCTCGATGGTGTCACATCAGAGGGTGCCAAAGGCTCTCCAGGCCTCGTCTTCCTTGCCGTTGACAGGAGCGGGAAGACACTTGTCGAACATGCTGCAGGAACTCGAGGTCTAAACTCAAAGGAGCCTATGGATATGGACACATCCTTTTGGATTGCGTCCATGACCAAAATCGTAGCTACGATTGGCGTCTTCCAACTCATCGAGCAAGGAAAGTTGTCTCTTGACGACCCAGAAATTGTGAAGAAATATGCGCCAGAGATTGGCCAGAAGAAGGTCTTTGCCGACGGCGTCACGCCTGCTGAGCAAGAGAAGCCCGTGACATTGCGTATGCTTTTGGCACATACCGCCGGCTTTGGATATGCCTTCTTTGATCCACGAATTGTTAATCGCAACGAGTTCGATGGAGATCCAAAGTCGATCATAGAGTCCCCGCTTCTCAATCAGCCCGGTTCTATGTGGGAATACGGCGTATGTGATTTATCACAATCCGAATTCGTACCGCTAATTAGTATATTAGATTAACATTGACTGGGCTGGAATAATTCTAGAGCGCGCATCCGGCCAGAAGTTGAATGACTACTTGAAAGAACATGTCTTGAAGCCTATCGGCATCACTTCCGGGATGGACATGTTCCCAGATGAGGAGATGAAGAAGAACTTGGCTACGTTGCATCAACGTCATGCAGACGGTACCCTTCATGAACGCGAACATCTATATGGCGATGCTCTCAAGCAGACGACTAAGGAGCAGCAAGAGAAGTTCTTCCATTCCGCTGGTGCGGGCATGTTTGCGAAGCCCAAAGAATATATCAGTAAGTCCAAATTTGCACACACCTTCAGCGCTACCCCTTGTAGTTCTCTACTAACTACAATCTAGAAATCCTTGCCGTACTCCTAAACAAAGGAGCATCACCCACAACAGGTGCAAGGCTCCTGTCAGAGAAGACTGTGGATCTAATGTGGGAGAATCAGATCCCAAACCAGTATGCTCACCACCATCATCATTCTCTCAAGCCGCACAGTCGAAACTAATATGACTTCGCTAGGCCAAACTTCGCCCGCGGAGCACCCCCACCACCAGATCAGACCCTCGCCAATCCAGCCCCAGAAATGTATCCACAAGAAGGCGACCCACCACAAGGATGGGGCCTCTCCATGTTCCTCACCATCGCACCAGGCGGAACCGGCCGCGGTGCAAACACCGGCTGGTGGGCAGGCCTAGCAAATCTATTCTGGTGGGTTGATCATGAAAAGGGCGTAGCGGGTGTCATTGCAAGCCAGGTTCTACCATTCGGTGACCCCAAGGTGATTCCAGCTTGGTTTGGGGTTGAGAAGGCCATCTACGACGGATTGGAGAAATGACTCGGGGATCCGCATCTATGATTTAGCTGCTGGTGACCTGGCGCTGCTGTAGAGTAGAATCATACCGTTAGATCCACATGACATAATGAAAAACAAATTATATATGCTGGCGGGCAGACAATTAACAGACTATTGCTCCTCAGCATACTATATTCTGCACTCTATGCTATGGAGTCGTCAAAAAGGGTAGCGAAGCACGACCTGTTTCTCTTGATCATGTATCGATCATGAAGAGGACAGCAGTCCAGAATACAGGCGCACTCCGCAAATCATCTTATGTGTGTGTACTCACATACTACTACAAAGATGCACAGAAACCATCCAAGAGTGCGCCAAAAGCCTAGAAAATCACATACAAAAATCTAGCTCATAGACACTAGTGAACTCTAGCGCAAAACAATACCCTACATTAGAGACACCTCTAGTGCCTTGGATCGATGGAAACCTTATTCTTCGGCGTTGTGGAGAGCTAGAAATCTCGCAATGCATGGCCGGATGAGGTAAGTCATCGGCACTCCTATGTACAGACTTTGTGTCAGCGTCTAAAGCCTATGATCCTGAATCGCGGAAGTGTAAGTGTCTAGAGCTGACCGGGTATAATGTCTTTGAATTGTGGATCGGTGTCTTGGTTGGTAGATTGGAACGATATGGTTTGGCTTAGTCGTTCACATAGGGCGAGATTTGTGTGCACAAGTGTGTGGATTACAACCTGGAGAAACGGGAAGAAAACGAAATGACAGATGCTATGTACAAAGCCTGAAGATAGCAATGGGTATATATATGTGTGAGAACTGTCCAGCTGGGATGTTATCTGCGTAGTATGTTACAAATTGTATCTATCAGAAGGCTGGTGGAAGATGTGTCTGTAGTCTATGTCTAAAGGAGATTAGGAGGGAGTCGCGCGCAAATCGTATCAAGTGAAGTAATTGCCTTTCAAGGATTTTGAACCATCGAACCACAATTATCTTAGACCATCGGACCACTTGGACATAATAGAAGTGGGAAAAGGGTTTCAGGTAGCTTCCGAGATAACAGCTGTAGACAACACCAGGCTACTTTAATAGTATGACAATGTTTCTTTCTTTTATCTTAATTTTACATCTCTGGCCTTATGAGCAGATACCAACCCATGCCACTTATTTCACGGCAGCCCCGTTCGATATATTTACATGATGCATATTCTTGAATACTAAATGCCCTCAACATGTTGTACAGACCCCCCAACCTCGTATCATTCGTGCTAATTCTTGATTAACGTCTAGTTCTTCTCGTCGCGGTTTACTCGGGGGTATTGGTACTGTCGAGGCAGAATCATTGGCCTCCTGTTGATCTTGGAGAAGGCCTCTGCGGCTATTGGGGAGCTTTCCGTCCGGATCGTAGTTCCGATGGCCATGAAGAAGCTGTCCGCTGTCAGTCGTTGCACTGGCTCCACATTACAGAGTGAATGGCTACCCAAAGGTTGCTGCAGATCCCATCATGTACTGTCCCAATGTTCGCATCATGCCATTGGGCCCTGGGCCGTAGCGGATAATGTTTGTAAATCCTATGCTCATTAGAGGGTTGGAAGTTGTACGTCTCAGGGTGGATGCGAACCGAATATGAAACCAATGATTAAGCCGACAGCTGGGTGTATTGTGAGAAAAGGTTCGAGCCGAGATCTAAAGGAGTTGGGGACATACATCCGCCCATCATACCACCCATCTTCACTAGAATACAATTAGCTATCGCATTGGACAAACTTGGGAAAGACAAAATCCTTACGCTTGTCAAAAGTAGAGGGGCCATGAGCGCCACCGCCAGGTACGGCTCCAACAGGGGGCATGGTGACAGAACTGTTCAGTGTTTGCGGTGGAAACGGAACGTGGAGAAACGCGAGGTGTTTGACAGTGGTTGCTCTGACGGTTGTCTCTCCACCCATAGAGAGGGCGGATTTTGCCGAGCACCTGAGCTCCAGTGGAGGGATAGCGGCCTTGTCACGTGCCCAACGGGTGTGAAGTTGAGTGTCGCTACGATCGCTGGAATGCGGCCAACACTGTGACCACCTTGATCCCAACTCGCCGTAGGAACACACCCATTCACCCTCTTTGCCTCTACTTGGCCGCGTTCTGGTGCTCGTTGGCGACATCCCTTTGGCAAGCCAACATATCACGTCTCTTGGCCCTCGGACGCCCAGCCAGTCAGCGACGTGCAGCAGTGGAGAAGGAGGACAAGGTCCTGACGATTGATCTCTCCGCTCCCTCGAATAACAAACCCACCCATCTAACCACCGTCGCTCATCTTCGAACCCTCCCGCCGCCTTCATCGCCATCTCCTTCACCTCGTCGGCCCGCGCCTCCATATTCTACACCTGTCCTCGCTCCCCGTCTGCGCCCTGACGTCGCCCCTAGGGCCCACCCTCCAGCACACGACGACCAGACTCTCTCCCTATCCTATATCCTCGGTCCCCAGCTGTGCCAGCTTGCTCGCTGTGTCTCCCGCGGCGTATGAGACTGCGTCACTTCTCGACCTCGTGTCGTTGTCGCTGTTGTCCAGAAACCGGGGTTGTCACGTCGCTGCGGCGCTAATTGCTGAGTGAACACGGGTGCGTGCGTGCGACAGGAAAAAAAGTTGACGCCCTGAACCTGCATTAAACTCGACGCCAGTCTCCGAAGCCGCTCGTTGCGCACCTTTCAGTCAATGACTGCCGTCGCTCCTCCCCCGAATTTCCAGAACATTTCCCGCCAAGGATGGAACGGCTCTAACGGCGTCACCAACGGCGCGAACCCGATGGGTAACGAGGAGTTCAGGATGTTTATGCCTCGCAAGAGCCTCCAGCGCGCAAACTCCTCCTCTTCGCTTGCCTCTTCTACGTCGACAAACTCTACCATATCCACCTCATCCTCACAAGCAAACGGTTTCGGGGCTGCGGCAGCGGGTGAAGCTCCGGCACACGGTTTGCGGAAAAAGGCTCCAAGAGGGCTATGGCCGGCGTCCAAGACGGAACCCATCTCTGGTATATCCACTGCACGCCCTCAGTCGATCGCATCTGCGGCCTCTGGGCCATCGGCAGCTTCGGCCATGACCGCGTTACACTCCCCTGCTCCCATGGTACCATCGCAGCATAATGGTTCAGTCCAGGCCACACAGAATGGTGCTCCGCGGCAGCAGGCCCAAGAAACTCCAGCAATCTTGCATTTGATACCCATGAATGGCACATTTGAGCGAAAAACCATCACAGTCCCTTTCTATCCTGATGTTCTACGCATCGGTCGACAGACAAATAACAAGACGATACCGACCCCGGTGAACGGTTTCTTTGACTCAAAGGTCCTGTCAAGGCAACATGCAGAGATATGGGCTGATCGGAACGGGAAAATTTGGATTCGTGACGTCAAATCTTCGAATGGAACCTTTGTCAACGGCCAGCGGTTATCACAAGAGAATCGAGATTCTGACCCCCACGAACTCCGCGAACAAGACATGCTGGAACTAGGTATCGACATTGTCAGTGAGGATCAGAAGACGATCGTACACCACAAAGTGGCTGCTCGGGTAGAACATGCAGGCATTTATTCCAACACAGGAGCCAACCTCATGGATCTCAACTTCGGAGAGCTCGAGAACCCGCAATTATCGAACATGATGGGACCTGGTGGGCAACAGCAAATGGGTAATATGCGTGGAAGGACACCCAGTCAAGGTTCAATCAATAGCGGCCGGCTACAGGGGCCGGGAGGTGCGATGGCAAACAATATGAATGGCATGCAGCAGCCACGCCATCCCAATTTCTGGCTGCAGCCCATCACAATGGAGCAAGTTGTGAAAAAGCTGAATGTGAGTATGCTCCAGAACGGTCGCTGACTCTCTGCTAATGACATCTCAGGCGGAAATCAAAACCGCTCGCCAACAATCTCAGGAACTCCAACAGACCCATCAGTACATCAACTCCATACTCTCCAATGACCCAAAGAAAGAGCCCACGAAGCCTTCCCCCGTCACCAAGGTGTCTCCTATCAAGGACATCAAAACAAGATTCTCTGAACCCCCAGCTCCTCCGCCTCAGCAACCTCTTCCCGAGAAGCCAGATGCACACCAACCGTCTTTGCGAAGAGCCGAGACAGAACGAGCAAGCGGTTCGCCGATTCGTGATTCCAAGGTTTCTACTCTAGCCGATGCTTTGACATCGGCAAAGAAAGAAATCGAGTCTCAAAGCGTCCGACTACGTGACCTGGAGTCATTGCTAAATCAAGAGCGCCGCGCGAGAGAGGAAGCCGAGGAGAGGGCGAACCGACTAGAGCGTAAATCTATCACGGAGGACGAGGTTGTTGAGCCTATCAAAGTCGAGGCCGAGGGAGAGCAAATCGATGACTCGGTGCAGCCAGAGAAGAAGGAGAGCGGTGCATTCGAGAATGGCACAACTGGCCCCAATATTGCTGATGTTGCAACTTCACGTCTACAGCAACGACTGGAGACGATGATGACCGAGATGAATGAGATGAAGCAGCAAATGGAAAAGTATCGTCAACGTGCCGAAACCGCCGAAGCGGAGAACGCAAGCCACCGTAAGACCCTTACAGAGATGGTGGAGAAGATTCGAGACGACGAGGCGAAGAAAGCCAACAAAGCTGCCAAACGCCGAAGCAGGGGCGAGAGCAACTATTCGCAAGCTCCGTCTAGCCCACGAGTTGAAGGATCCGAAGAAAGTGAAGACTCTGAAGAGGGCGAAATCACAATCATTAACGAGAAGGACATGGAAGAAAATGCTGCAGATGCCATTTTACAACGAGCCGGGGTGCAGAACGGTCATCCGACAAGTCACGAAGATTCTAAGGATTTCATCAAGTCGTCTAACGCTCTGGCAACCCGTCTGTCCAACCGGAACGACATGGCTGTAACACACGGTGCACCGGCAGTTTCTATCCTAACCGTCGTTGCTCTGGGTGTTGCAGTCATGGCATGGCTCAATTCCTATCCAAAGGTGGAAAGATGATGACCCCACTTGATCCTCTATGAAGACTGCTACAAATCAAGACGCCGCTACTGGGGAGGTATGATTGACGCAATGATACGATAAGGCTTACTTGCGGCGCAAACAATCAAACGATAGGGCGGGCTCACGGATGGTTGGGAGTCGATTCGCAATCGGATCTTGGAGGGCATTTGCTATACTGTAGAGCAAACGAACGTGGTATCGTATCGTTTGCCGCACAACAGTGGTATGCCTGCGCAGCTGTCCTCGTGAGCGCAAGGACTGAATTTTGTGCGTCGATAGTGTCTCTCGCTTGCACGAGACACTGTTTTAATGGATCGAAAGGGTTTTGCCTGGCAATATTACCGATCACGAACAATTGGTTCCGCCCGACCTATCAACGGCGTACACATGGTTTTACATGAAGGACGGCCTATACACACCTACATTTTCCTACGACTTATACATATTTTCACAAACTTTTTTCCTTGCTGTTTGGCTAGTCTTTGCGCACCCATCATTCATTCTGGGAGTCAAAAAGCAGAAAGAGCCTTGTACTTTCCAGTGCTTCCTCATGGGCATTTTAGGATCGGGATGGGTTTTAACAAGGCGTTTATGGGATCTGGTGGGACGGCGTTCCACACTTGGATCATTGGTGTCCTAATTTCCTTTTTTTTCTAAGATTTGTAATGGGTCAGTCGTTTCATTCTGGGTTCGCCCGCATGTGAACTGGCCCCGTCTCTTCATTCGGGATTCAGCCTGGCTTGAGACCTGAAGACGCCCTTACATTCTTTGTACCGACAAGCTATAACATGGTTTCCTTTGTCTAGCGAGCGTGTGAGCGAAATTCACTCTTTCCTACGTCTCTCGGGGGGGTTCGGGTGGTGGGGATGATTGGATGAATGAGCGAGGGAAGGGTGGGCAGGCATAGTTTTTCTGAACTTCAAATGATACATATTGATCAAGTATACATTCTTGTTGTTTCTTCATTGGTGTGATCGTGCGAGATGAATACCGGAAGGTGCCTCGCGTGTAAAGAAGGTTACATTTAGATTGGTAGCATGTTTTACGTGGGCAATCCCCAGGCATGCCAATCGTTCGTCCCCTTAGAACATACCGCCTCTATAGAGCGGGTGCGTGATTGTACATGGTTCACAGTATGATACTACAAGAAGAATTACTATGATGAGTGATCTGTTCGTCCTTACATCCATTTGGGTATCTCTATATCCATTTTGACCAGAAGGAGTCATGGATCCGGTCAGAAACTACTGTACACTTCCACCCATCAAACTAAGAAAATGGATATCGTTATGCTACTTAGTTGTCGTACCCTTGACTCTGGTATCTCTTCATCCGCCAAATCTTCCTTATTTTTCGGCTTCTCTTTGGCTTCAATTTTCCTTACTTCGGCGTCAATCTCTCCGTCTACATCCATTTCATCCGCGGCATCGCCAGCAGCTTTCTGTTCGGCTTCCTGTATCCTCTCACCATCCTCATCCACACTGCGATCCTCACTCTTCTTCCGCGGCGGGAGAGATATATCATCGACGACACTAACCGTATCATTCCTCAACAGAATCTTACAATCCGGTTGTTCCTGGAAATAACATCCAATCTGCAAAGCACGATGGATAGCTCTCCCCGTCCCCTTAAGTAGCACAGGTTCTTTGCATTGCCACGCGGGTTTCCCATCTTTACCTTCCCCTTTCATTCCCACTGATCTTGTTACTGTATTCGAAGCAATTGCTTGTTCAACAGCCCTTGGGTCTAACCTCCCATTCGCTTTTAAAGGCCCTCCACCACCACCTTTTTTCCTGTTGTTGAGGTGGATGTCGGTGGCGGATTGTTCGGCGCGCTTCTCGATTTGTGTCAGAAGTTGTCGGACGCGTTTCACGGTTGGGATGAAGGGGGAGCTTGTCTTGATGTAGATTACTTTTGGTGAGGTGGAGGAGGTGAAGGGGGAGGGGATTGCGGGGCGGTGGATTGGTCGTTTGGTTACTTTTGCGTCTGGGGTGGGTGATGTTAGTCAGGGCATTGGTTTGTAGAGATATAAGGGAGTTGGAACGTACGGTCTGGAAGCTTGGGGAGTTTTTGTCGTTTCTGATGGTTTGGTTGTGCGGGTTTTGAGATTTGGGGGAAGGTTGTTGCGGGGGCGCGGACTTGTTCTGTGTTGGCGGGCGCAGATGAGTTTCCCACGACGGTCTCTTCATTTGCGATTGTGTCTTGCTTCTTGGGAAGTTGTTTTGTCTGTTCAACAGTCGGGCTGTCCTTGGATTGCTGCGCGATCTAATCTTGAGGTTAGCAATGACTCCAGAAGTATTCGTAAACCTCATACCTTTCCATTCCTCGCTCTCTTCCTACCAGCCTTTACAGATTCAGTAACTGGCATTTTGAGCACAAAGAAAGCAAATGACAGCACAGGTTCAACGCCGCAATTGTTGAATGTGGGGAAAATCGCGGCTCCACCTAAACGCGTTGACGAAATATCGAAACCTTATCGATAAGATCAGAGCACGGTTCCATCAGCGCTCAATCCTCAAGCTCTAACAACTTTTGTCCGCGAATATCCATCATTCACCAAAACCATCGGCGCATATAATTTCCCTCAGTCCTACGAACCTCACCAAAAAGAACCACAAAAATGCCCCCGTAAACCCTTACCCAGAGCCCCTCAAAATCCTCTCGCCCAATGCGGCTCCAACACATCCACCTCCCAGGCCTAACCCGGTACTCCACAGCCTCCACCCTCCAAGAATCCCTCGTCGCGCGCTTCCTGGCCTCAAAACCGCCGACCTCGCACCTCCCCGCGCCAGAACCACACATCATAACCGCAGAATTCCACCCAGTATACACGTGCGGTCGACGCGAGGTGGGCACCATATCCAGCTCCCAGCAAGACTTCCTGCGCGCCAATGGCCAGGCGGAATTCGCGGAGGCGCTGCGCGGTGGACAGACGACGTTCCATGGTCCGGGTCAACTCGTTGCGTATCCGATTTTAGATTTGAGGACGCATAGGTTGTCGCCTAGGAGTTATGTGTGTATGTTGGAGAAGTCGTTGATAGCGACGTGTGCCCGGTACGGTATCGAAGCCATGTCGACGGAGAACACGGGTGTATGGACGAGCCCCGATGATAAGATTGCCGCGATCGGTGTGCATATGCGGAGACATGTTACTAGTCATGGGATTGGACTTAATGTGGCTACGAGGCTTTGGTGGTTTGATAGGATTGTCGCTTGTGGGCTTGAGGGGAAGAGGACTACGAGTTTTGAGAATGAAGGGGTAAAGGGGAATAGTGTAGGGGAGGTGGGGGAGGTTTTTGTACAGGAGGTTGCGGAGAGGTTGGGTGTTGAGGGGGTGGATAGGAGGGGCCCTGAGGAGGTTTTGGGGGGTGCTGTATAATATAAAACGGGTTGGGCGAGTAAGGGAGAGGGGTTCATGGATTCTGGTATATAACGAAGTTCGGATTTAGAAGTACATATTGATGCATTTTCTACACTACGATCCAGTTATGTCTTGTTTGGTAATACATTCTGTCATATTTCAAGCTACATGTAGGGTGGATATGAGTCTTGTATCCTCCGAAACCTTCCCCTCGTGGCGAAGAAATCCCGGGATAAGCCTAACATCATCGTAGACATCAAAGTGAGTAATACATTAGATATATACTCATACGACCTAGCGCTAGTTTTTAAGTGAAGAAGACTATCATATTTCCTAAGCATTAGTATCTAGCTACCCCTAGACATAGTTTCACTATCTATCGTTACCAGCTCTTTTTCCCGACAATTCATCACCACGAGAGCCTTCCATCGAAAGGTAAACACTTTTTGACCTTATTGATTTGAGGGGCTACGACTTTTAGAAGATTTGTAACGTTCCCGTAGACCTCTACCAAAATTCAGACAAAGCAAGCCCATTCATTCTTTAGCATCAATTCAAGATCCCAACCACACCTTCAGCATCCTCCCTCCCAACGACGCCCTCTTCAACCAACTGCTCCAAAACCCTGACAACCTCCTCCCCCTTCCCTACCCAACTATCTTTCTTCCCCTCCCCAGCAGCCACAGCCTTCAAAACCTCTGCTACAACCGCCTTAGCATCTGCCGTCTTCTGCACAACCCCAACACCAGCCTTCTCCGCATAAGTCCTCGCTCCTCGGTAAAATACCCCGGCGTTGGAAACGAGTACATTCCGACTCTTTATCCATGCAGGTTTCGCGGCTGGAAAATGTGAGATGCGGAAGCGGAAGAGATCAGTGTCGCCGCGGGCGAGGAAGATATCTGCGAGTCGGGTGGCTGGGAGGACGGTTGTATATGGCGCTGTTGATAGGCGGGTCAGGATGGTTTGGGCTTGGGATAGGGCGCTCCATTGGAGATCGAGGTCAGCCTGGAATTCTGGTGTTGGGCTTGTTGAGGAAGGAGTATAGCTGGTGCTGTCGGAGATGGCGGATGCAAAGTCCATGTAGGCATCTGCTTGGGCTGATAGTGTGTTTGTGATAGATAGATCGGTGGATGTTGTGGCGTCAGAGGTTGTGGTTTGAGACAAGGAGTTGAATATCTGCTGGATTTGCTGGGAGTATTGTGTGGAAGTTATCTGGCCACTTCGGTATGTCATTTCAGCAACGCCGGCCTGGAAGTTTGCGGACGCGAGCTGTGCGTCATCCGTGGGTGAGGATTGTGGCTCTGATGCTGTAGCTCCAGATGCTATTGAGAGAGTCGGGCCAGGAGCGGGTTCATCAACAGCATTATGGGAGGGACTTGTTCGCAGGAGGTTGATCAGGGCCGGTACTTTGGTACTTGCAGTCTCGAGGCCATTCTGCGCTTTGAGTTCAACACTCGAGAGCTCTGAAGGGTCGTAAAGGCCGAGGAGCGTCGTCAGCGCACCAAGTTGTGCTGTACAAGTTTCCAGTATCGTCTCTGGAGTCACTGGTTCAACAACTGTAGTCCATTCTCCAGGTGCTGATGAAGTGGATGACGTTTCCATGGATTCTTGCGCATCAGCAGTTCGCTCAGTATTAATGCCCTCTTGATCTTCCTGCGTTGGATTCGCAGCCGCTATCTCACTCTGCATTTGTTCATATTCCGTCTGTTGACTTGCTAAACACTTGGTGAAAATATCGACAGCTTCTTCAAGTAACGTCCTGGCAGGTACTCTTGCAACTTGTTGTGTTGAGCTCTCCAACAACGCTTCAGCTAATGAAGTTAACACTTGCGCCGTGTTAAAAAGCACATCAGTGTTCTCTGCATTCAGCGCGATTGCTACTCGGTGCGATTTCAATGTTTCTTCTAACAAGGCGATTCTGTTGCCAATCATAGAGACAATGCGGTCATCCTCGATCATTGTATACTCCAAATTCGCTCTCAGAAGCATTAGCATGTATGTAAATGTACACATATAGCCCTAAGCCCTTTAAAATTCCAGCGTCGAGGGCTTGCATCTGACGTGATCGAAAGTAGGCGATAGGGTGCATGAGGACTCACTTATTGTACGCAAGATCAAAAGAATTGGGATAACGCTGTAATCCAGCATTATACACATCGATTGCACGATTGAAGAAACGCGTAGCTTTCGCTGCGTCGCCGGCGCGCCATTTTCCAGCCGCTTGCTCGAATTCGTCGGCGGCTTCTAGAAAGTCGTTTTCCGTCTGCGGCTCTGGCGGAGACTATGAATATCGTTAGAACGACATGCAGAAGCTTGCTGCACGGGTGTAGACACCTTTGCTTTTGATTTCGCATTTGGTTTTAGAAAGTCTTTGCGCTTTGGAGGCATGTTGTTGATTGGGTTGGGGAATCGGTTGGATAGTGAGTGGTAAGGTTGAGGGGTGACGTCGTGGGTCGGATCGTTAAAGGATTTTTTTGTATTCGCCAAAATGGTATCCGCGAGTTTGCACGCACGTAGTAGATATATCTAAACTCATAATCTTCATCAATCATTACAAAGCCGTACTGATACAACCTAAAGCTTAATCTATGCCTTTTGCCAATTCAAGGTTTTACGATTGCCCCGCACTATCTTCTCATGCCCCTCCATGCATCTGGGTTAAAGATGCTCTGTAGACTGAATACAGCTTACATCCACTCACAACTTATCCACGTTAAAATCATCCCACCACCTCTCCCTATCCACCAACATACCCTGCTCATCAAATTCGACCCCCTCCTCACTCAACAATTTCCTCTTACTCTCCTGATTCTGTCCACTCGGCACTTTATCCCAATCGCCCTTGAACCCGCCAATGAACTATCACACAAAAATACTACATCAGCATTCATGTTCCCTCCAATTTCTTTGTTACATTCAATTACAAAACAAGGGCTAATTGAATGAGGCGACATGGATTGGAATAAAAAAAAACATTCAACAACTCACCCCAGTACTAGCAATACACCGATGACAAGGCACCATAGGCGCGAAAGGATTACTCCTCAGAGCCCCGCCGACAGCCCTCGGCGAAGACCCCAACGCCTTCGCAATCGCCGCATACGACGTGATCTTGCCCTCTGGTATCTGCTGTAATAGAGTGTAAACGCGCGTTTGGTACTCGGTGACTTTTTGTTGCTGTTGTGGCTTCTGAGGGCCCATTTTGGTGGTGGCGTAGCGCAGTGGGCGTAGGGTGGTGGGAGGCCGGATGGGAATCGTGGTGATGGTTTGTGTGGATGGATGTGGGAGATGTGATGGTGTGATATGGATTTTGGTATTGCGGGTTGGATGGATGCTGAGATGTGGGTGCGAAGAAGACACGCTTTATGTCGGAGGGCTCTTGACGCGCGGTCACGGGGTGTGCTTTGGAAGTGGCCTTTCACAGAGTAGCATGCTCTTCTTCTTGAGGGGGGGCTACTGGTCTGTGCGCCTGAGTCACTCTTGTAATCCTCCAACGTACTAACCCGTGTGTGGACAATTTCTAAGCAAGGTATCACTGCTCGGATGAGTCCAAGGAGTTAGAAACAAAGCTTCAAGGTAGCGGAATGATTTTCCTCAGCTCTAGCAGCCTCCATCAGGAGTCCAGTACTAATTCTGCCTGCTTGGGTCGGGTTCAGGACCCAGACTCATATTTTCCCTTATTTGGTATATCCCTAGACGTCCTGCCATTCGAAAGTAGATAACCCGTTGCACAGCTCACCGACGAAATACAGAAAGGATGCAATATAGTACAGTATTGTAGGATAGCTTTGACCATGCATGCAACACATTTGCGGGCATTGGTGACCCAATTAGATCAGTTCAACAACGACGCTCAACCTCCCACCGGCCCAGATAGAGAAACCAACATCAAGCTTAGCGATCTTCCAATCGTCTGAAGCTTTTATATCCGTTAAGCCTCGTGTAGTCATGACTTTCACCAGATAGTCCGGTAGGCTGGAATCCGAAAGTCCCGTGGAACTGTGGGCGTTGTTCCCACCCTGATGTGATCCAGTTACAGTACTTTGAGGTTCTGTAGGTGGCGAAATTTGAGGTTCTGTAGGTGGCGGAATTTGAGGTTCTGTAGGTGGCGGAATTTGAGGTTCTGTAGGTGGCGGAATTTGAGGTTCTGTAGGTGGCG